>BDDC01002389.1:0-13397 GCA_001662425.1 Chlamydomonas sphaeroides | reverse complement strand
TTTGGGGGACCGCCGGACGTCGCCGACTCGGACTCCGACGTTGGCGCTGGGTGAGCGCGCCTCATAGGTGTGCCCGTGCGCCTCCTGTGCTTGAGCCTCTGCGGCCCTGATGGGTTCTGAGTGAACGTGTTATGCGCATGTGCTTGGGGTTGGTGGGTGCGCTGACCGCCGAGGGCCCCAGCCTGCAGTTGCGCTGGCTGGTGGGCTCCGTTCCATATGTGTCGCATGCTGTGCTTGGTGCCAGAGGCTGCATGCTGACTTTTGTCGTTTGCGCGGTGTGTTGAGTGGGCGCGCCGGAGGGTGGTATGGAAGCTTTCCTTGCCTCGAATACCAATCCGGGCAGGGGACACGGGGAATCGGCTGAAGGGAGTTGCCTCCTGGTTGCCGGCTTTGGGGGGCCGTTGGTTCGCCTTCTGTCACGCCCACTCCATGTAACTACCGCTTCCTAACCACGGAAAACGTCTCGCGTTCCACTCATAAGGAACTTGGCTTGCTGTGATCCCGCTCAGTTACATCCACGAATGTCAAAGTTGAAGGCCCTGGCAACATCAGAGTTGGGGCGGCATCCTATCTCCAGGGCCTCCTTGGTGTGCACACAATTGCACAGATGGCTAACCCGATTGCACCACATCAAGCCCTCAACGAACGCCTTCCTTGGTATGTCCCAACGGTACGTGCCTGGCATGACACAAAGAACCTCCTCGCTGGGATTGTGTAGTGCCCAACGCGCCGTGGAGAAGCATAACAACACCCTGCACACCCGCAACACATCAAGCGGCACCTGAACCCCAGCCTCAGCTGCTTGCTGCATAAGCACTGGCCAATGCGAATCTTGGAACAGTACAGAGAAGAACAGCTCCTCATCTGGCAGCCGCCCTCTACGTACAGACCGACAAAACAGCACCGACTCTACAGACACGTAAAACCCTATCTGCACAGGGGCCCATACACCGACAGGTGCGTGAGCTTCGATGCTGAAGACAGACTCGCACGTATCTGATCTCCGTGTGCGGTCAAGCGGCAGGGGTCTTCTCAAGCGCGGCACGCTTGACATGTCGACGTTATATGTGAAGCCGCTGCTGCCACCAATATTGGTGCATGGCCGAGTGTAGGCCGTTGTCACGGCAGCGGCGCTGTTGACGAGGATGAGCTCCCAGCTGGTTTCACGAGGCGTGACGGCTTGCCTGGACTCGCCAGCATGCCTGTGCCAAAGACGCGGGAGGGAGGGGTGAGGTATTTGTACGGATTGGCGTCAATGATGGTAACCACCCTCACTGAGGTTTCACGAGGCCAAGGGCCGGCTTGCACGCACCGCGGTCACCTAGGGACACCCCAGCATGGCAACAATACAGATCATACCTTGGCACGCTTGCCATAAGGGGCGGCAAGGACCGCGGGCCCTAGTAACGGTCGCGGTTGCGCGGTAGTGCGCGCCCAGACTGTTCTGCGACAAGTAAGAGGCAGCTGATAAAAGGAAGTAAGTGGTCGTGGGTGGGCAAGAAGCAAAATGGATGTGCGGAACGCCAAAAGTGCCTGTGATGCAACTTGCACCGCTGGAAATGGATAAAGTTGCAAGCATGTGCCCGGTGTGATGGCTCAGAACTCTAGTAAACAGGGGTCTAAGGCTAGTCGGATTCCCACTAGGGTGGGGTAGTTACCAGGTTTTGGGGGTTTACTTTGTGTTTACTAGCCATTTTCCTGCCATAGGGCGGGACGGACGGGTGCACGGGCGGGACTGACGTAGCTGGGCGGGAGTGGAGGGCGGCTCTCTTCTGGCTACATGGGTTGGCTTGCCACGACACGTTCAGCATGCATGTTTTACATCACTTCCGCGGCGAGCAGTCTGCAACAGTGTCCAATCCCTCAAAGCACTGAAACTTCAATCCACAGCCTTACCGGCCCTCCTCGCGCCCACGTTATAGCCGCTGACGTACTGCACACCAAGGAAGCTATCTGCCTCAAGCCGCACTCCTCTGCCGAGACGTGTCTCCGTGCCGATGCCTACACCGCGCTCAGGACACCGCCGCTGCAACCTCGCCTTCATGCCATTCCTTTGCACAGCACCGTAGCCACCATATTCACGGCTCGCAGCCTGGACCTCCTCGCTCTGCCTTGCGAGCCGCTCCTCTTGCCGCGCCGCACGCCGCGCCCTGCTGCAATACCCTCCTCCCCGACACCCCAAAACCCCGCGAAACCGTCTCACACCTGCCAGGCGCGGCTCCAAAAAGTGGCAAAATGTGAACACCCTGAAACTTACAGGTCCACAGCGGCATTCCGCCCACGCCCCGTACGGGCACCCATATGTTTCACTGTCTCACTCTTTTGCAAGGGGAAACAGCCCTAAAGCACCAGCGGCGCACGGCGAGCCCCCGTCGGCCAGCCCCCGTCGGCCTTGGATACCATATATGTTGCAGCCAAGCACTGATAGCGACCCGCGCAGGGGCGACACGGGTCGTGTAGCGACGGACGGCCCCGCACGTTGTGTGAGAGGATTGCAAGCAACGACAAGTGCGCAGCAAGACCCCAACGCAGAAGCACAGTCAGTCAGCGCCGGCAGCAGAGGGAACTCGTTGCTGCAAATCGCGCCTGCGGCGAACGAGCTCCTTGCTGACGCTCAATCGAACAGTGAATCGCTGAATCGCTGAATCGCTGAATTGACGAGTCTAATACGTCCATCGAATCGTTGAATCGAGACGCCGACTCGTTGAATTGTTGAATCGTTGAAACGAGACGTTGAATCTGAACCTCGAATCGACGAATAGTTGCACCGCCGACGTCACGCCTCCTTGCTGCGAGGTGACTGCGACGTCGTGAAAGCTCGCCGGTGAAGCCGTGTGTGAACCTCTCGCGCTCCTTCCCAGTCGGGCCCCTCCTCCCCCGCGAGCTGCCCGGCCTTCCCCTCGCGTTCATACCGGACAGCCATGGTGTACCTCACGCCGCCACAGCTGCACGACTGCACGGCAGAACAGCAAGCAGCGCTGAACAAATCCATGGCAGCAGTGAACAGTGCACCCTTGCTCTCGCGGCTCCGGGAAGCGCTCAGTGACGAGTGGCAGCAGGGGAGAGTCTCCCCTGAGTGGCAGTGTTTGGTGGTTGCTCGGCACGGCCCCGCGTCCATCTTCCACGTCTTGCCTCCCTGCCTCCGGCACACGGGTCCCCTCAAGCCTGCCACCACCATCTCGCCCACGCTGCGTCGTCGCTCTTCCGCAACACCTTGCACGGCCCCCATGCACGCCAAGCCAACCCTCGGGGCACGCCCCTCGACCGCCACGGCGGCCGCTAGCATCAACGTTGGAAAGGTCAGTTGGTCACACAAGAGCCCGCCGGTTGGTCACACTATAGCCCGACGGACGGATGGATGCCAAACCCGTCCAAATGAGGCCCACCAGAACTTGTCGTTATTATTGTCGTTGCTATGCTTCCTGCGAAGCCACAGCCGAGGTCTGCCAGGTAGTAGGGGTGCCACTGGTGGTGAACGGTGGAAACTGACGAGCGGGCCGTTGGGCTTCTCTACCCTCTGGCGGGAGGTTGCTCACGTCCCTTAGATACCTCCGGGAGCGAGCCGTCGGGCACCCCTGTCAACGGGACCCTGCGCCGCGATCATTTTGCCAACATTACGAACACACTTGCTAGTTCCTGCACACCATCCACTGCTTCCGTTCGGTTGAAGCGTCTGCATGCAGCGTGTGACACAATCTGTTTACCGCCAAGTATCACAGTCGTTCGCGACTATGGAGGGTTCGGCCGATCGCGACGTGGCTGGCGACGAAGCAGCTTCTGAGCTAAGCAGCCCAAAGCGGTGCGCACCGGGGCTTCGCACGCGTAGGGCGCTCTCAGTAGTTGAATCTTTACTCCAGGCGTCTGACAAGTGTCATGAAGCCTTGACTTGCATATTTACTCAACTTGTGCTGCTGCAGGCGTAGGAACCCTACTTTCACCGACGCCGAGCTCGTTCGCATCGGCGTGCTGCATGTCTCCATCGGGTCCAAGTGAGGTTGATATGATAGCGATAGGCCGCACATAGAGAGGCCTTATGGACGGAGGTCGTTGTGCAGCCTCGTTCTTTGTTTACCCTTGCCGTCGCACGGTCACACCCCTTACCCACAGCTATGTCCCCCGCACGCACACGTAGGTGGAAAGTGATTGCAAAGGCCCTGTCGCCACATGCATTGCACCCCTTCGTGCCACGCACGGGCCCCGAGCTCAAGAGCCTGTGGGCCGGCAAGAGCCGGCGCGACCCAGCCAAAGCCTCGCCGCGGCGCGCCTGCTTCCTCACCTGCTATTCGCGCCACCTCCGGGCCCAGCCCACGTCGCCAGACGACCATTCAACTCGGCGCCGGGTACGCACTCTGACGGACGTGGCGTGGCGGCGGCATTGGCTCGCATCATCGCGAAGAGCTCAGTCACCAGCTCCCGCCTTGCGACTGTCCGTCCCCCGCAGGCCTTTGCCGCGACCCAGGAGCAGCTCGCCGCGCAGGTGGCGGCTGGCGCCAAGGGCCGCCACGTTATGACCAGCCTCTCTCCGGCCCAGGTCGCGGAGCTGGCCGCCAGCATCCTGGGCAGCAGCCCCTGGAGCCCGTGGCGGCAGGCGGTGGGAGTGGAGCAGGCCGTCCCTGCCTCCGCCGGCCCCACGGCAGCCCGTGAGGTGCAACCAGCGCGCTGCCCTGCCCGCAGCGAGGCGTCGGAGCCTGTGCCGCAGTGGCCCTCTGCCAGCGGCAGCAGCAGCCTGGCAGGGTCTGGGTTCGGTGGCAGCGGGGCAACGACTGGCAGCGCAGACAGCGGGCCCTGCAGCCAGCACGGCATGGCGTTCGGCGCCAGTGGTATCGACGCCAACGCCGCAGCCGATAGGCGTGCGCCGCCGATGGGCCTGCCTGCTGGCGCCTTCCGGCTCGCAATGCCAACGGCACCGCACGCGCCGGTGCCCTTCGTGCCTACGGAGCCGCTGTTCTACCCTACCGCCAGCGCAGCGGGCAGCGGCGCGGAGTCGGCCCCGCCGCCGCTCCCGCCCCGGCCGTGCCGGGCGGTCCACCCCAACGCCAGCTCACAGCCCCGGCCAAGCCCGTCTTCTTGGGTGCCAGCTGGGGAGCCGCAGCTCGCTTTCCCAGACTCCTCTTTGCACGGGTACAACGCGTGGGACGAGCAGCGGGCGCCATGGCCGCAGCTGCGGCGACAGTACAGCTCGCCCGAGGTGAAGGCGGAGACGCCACCGCTGCTGTTGCCTACCTCGCACGCGCGCGCAGCTCCGCTCGACCACTGCTTTGACACGGCGTCAGCGCCCCTGTCAGGTGGGAGTGTTGCAAGCCATAGGGGCGTGTGGAAGCTGCGCACGGGCAGGGACCGCTGAAACTATATGAACACATTCCTTACCACCCTGCTGCCCTGCCGTCCGTCTGCCTGTCTACCCTACCCTCAGCTGGCTGCACCGACGCCACGGCGGCCCAGCTGACAGACGGCTCCGCCGGCTGGGGTGAAGCTGCATTTGCCAATGCCATGGCGGACGTGCTTGGACCCGAATGGCATGGCGAAGGCATGGCACCAGGTGCGCTTGTTCGGTGGGTGGGTGGGTGGGTGCGTGCTGGGGGTCGTGGGCGCGTGTTGGGCTCGTCGTCACCCCAAGACATGCATGGGGTCCTGGTTGTTCCGGCTTCCGGATTGCCCCCGATGCCGCCCTGTCCTCGCCGTCATTCATTCATTTGCAATGCGCGCAGGTTCCTGCGGCTCAGCCCAAGGGCCTTCAGAGCAGCCTCTCTCTGCCGTGGCGAGCGGCGACCGTGCGCTTGAGCAGCCTTTGCATGGCACCGTGCGCACGGGTCACGCGGCATGCCCTGGCAGCAAAACGGCTGGTGCCCACCGGGGCGCCGGCAACGGCAGCCAGCAGTCTTGGTGGCCGCCCTCGGCGGCGGGGCCCTCGCCCCCGCACCCGGCAGCCCGCTGTAGCCTGCCGGGCCTTGCATGGCCGCCTCAGCCCCCCGCCTCTGCTGGTGCCGTCGGCCCCGCCAGCCCCACCAGCCCGCGCCCTCCAGCGCGCCACTCGTACAACGGCTACAGCGGGCACGCTAGCTTCGGCGCACCTTGCGCGGCTCCGCAGCAGCCGATGCTGCCAGCGGTCGACGCGCCGCAGCCCTATGTGGGCGCGGGTGGGCAGCCACTGAAGCAGGAGGCCTGGGACGTGTCTGGCCCGAGGGCGTCGTGGCGCTGCGCTGCCACCCGCCGCCCCGTGCAGTCGGCTGGCAGCGGCTGGCACAGCAGCCCCACGCCGATGGAGGTGCGGTACCCCGTGATCTAGCAGGAGCGCAGCGCAGTGTGATGTGATTGTGTATGGTGTAGCGCGCAGCGTGCAGCGGTTGCGGAGTATTGAGGTAATTAGATTGCAGACATGATGACGGGATTGAAATGGTGTCTAAGTGCTGCTGTGCGATGTCTGTGCGGTGCGCACGGTAACCCAGGATTTAAGTCAGCACGATGACGGCCCTGGACTTGGGGAGCGAGGTTTACGCGACGATGCATACAATCATAGTGCATGGGCTCCTGACGAGGTAGGCTGGCATTGGTTTCATTGGTGTCTGCTGAAGCGCAAAAGCCCAGGCCGCGTCTCTCTGTCTAGCGGCAGGGGCCTGCGTGTTCACGAAATGGTAGTTTGTTTTCATTTTATGTGCTGTGTGCAACGCATGGTCGTGGCTGCGCACCGGGGCGAACGGCACACGCAACGTTTGTGGAACATACGAAATTGCGGCCATGGCAGCTCGAGCGGGCGATGCCGCACAGCGCGCTGTGCGAGACAGAACGCCAGCAGTACGGGGCAAGGTGCGGGGGTTATGTTTATGGGACGACTCAACAGCCGGGGACGAATTGTCCCTCGCTCGGATGGGGAGAAGACAGCCGGGTGCTCTTGTATGGAGGGACTTCGATGCTGTGAGCGTGTAATGCTGTGGACGCAGAGGTCCTCTTTACTTGACTCGGATTGGAAGGATCCCCAGTCCCCGCCGCCGGTCCAGCGCATGACGCAGCCAGCTGGTCAGTCACACGCTGGGGACTCCGGGTCGTGGCTGTCACAAGGGCTGTCCCTACCTGTATGTGCACGGCGGGGCTCTCGCGAACCACCCACTGCTGACTGCGACGCTCCCACGACGGCTGCAATTGAAGAGCGGCCCAGATGCCGTGCTGGCCTTTCCCTTGCTGCTGCTTGGTGGGAAGGCTGTGGGCCTCCCCAGCCACAGTCGCCTACACCCACAGTCGTCTACGGCCCATCACATGTACGCGCGTCAGAACGGAGCATCAGAAGCGATTATGCAAGGCTACCGTAAGGTTGCACCGGGGCGCGGCAGACCCTTGGCTGCATGCCACATTACAACGCACGCGAGGCGGATGGACATGTTGCCGCCTCCGATATGCCTAGCTGCATTGAACACAGCAGCAGTGCGCGGCGCTGCATTTGCATCCGGACGGCCCCCCGGTGGGCCCAACAGTGCAACGGAGGTGGCGCCTCATTAAGCCGCAGTTCTCGTCAGTATTCCCAGTGCTGGGCTTACCAAGCCAACACGCCCGGCATGCCCACGATCACTGCTGCGAACCTCCACTCTCCATTGCGGGCAGCTGCATCCATGCCACCCGCTCCCTAACCTAGCTTCTGCGCGAGCAAGTGGCCAACCAAGCTGAGGGCCCTGCCCCACCGCGCCGGCGTGCCTGGCGCTGCCCACCTGCAGCCGCTGCGGCGGCCCTCACCCAACGCCACAGATACCCCGAGCATGCCGTCCATAGCCCCGCCGGCCCTCGGCAGCCGGGAGGGCACGGTCACCACAATGCTCGCGATCCGCCAGTGCCCGAGTTCCGCTTGTCGCCGGCCGTCGGCTACCGCCCGCCGCAGGGCAACGCCCGGCCGCATCCTGACAGGGCTCGTCCGCGTGCGGACCAAACAGACCTGCGGCGGGATGGCGAGTGAGCACAGACCAGATAGGTGTGCTGAGAGTGCCACAGCATCCGGTTGGGGCCAGGGTTCCGGACTATGCATCCGCAGGTAGCCACCGCTGCAGCCCACCAACGGCACGTGGAAGGTCCAGGCCCCAAACCCATCTCGACCGTACCTGTCGCCACAGCCTGGTTCAACCCAGTTGCAAGCCCGACCGGGCCGCTCTGCCCAAAGTTGGGCCCAGATGCGCGGCGACCGCTGCCGTACATTGCAGGCCCCTGAGGGCCGGCGGCCCGCGCCCCACACTGCCTGCCCCACGCGTCTGCAGAGGCGCGGCGTCAGGCTGGGCGCTGCCCGGGGCCGCCGCTGTAGCCCAGGCCCTCGGGTGGCGGTGCCAGGCGCTCAGTCGGGGGGTTGCCGACCATGGACAGGTCCTGTGCCGCCGTTGCCATGGGGATGCCCCGCCAACCGCCACCGACGTGCGGTGCTGTCGTCAGGGGCTCCTGGACGGCAGGCGCCCAAGGGCCATAGCCGCGTGCGGGGTCGCCGCCCTGACGGCGGGTGCCATCAGCGACACTGGCCGCCACACCGTCACTGCTCCACCGCCGCTGCCGCTGCACCGCGGGTCCTGTGGGCATGTGGGGAGGGCCCCGGCGGCCGCTGGCATCCGGCAACCACGGCCTAGATTGCGGCGGGGACGGGCCTGCGATGGGGTGGGGGCGTCTTGGGCGCACGGCCGTGGAGCGGGGCAGCATGGCTGCGCCGCATGCTGCGAACATGGCACGGCAACCAGAAATGGCAAGCACGCAGCGGAGCGAGCAGTGATTGCTGTGAGTCCATAGGCTGCCCGCAACACGGCAGCCGCACCTGGCGCCACGAGGACTGCTGCCGACGTCAGACCGGAGCCTCCAAGCAGGCCGTGCTGCCCGCGATGGGGCTCGGGCCCACCGCCGTATAGCACAGGCCCCGGTGCGCCCTCGGCCCAGGAAGGCTCGTGCCAGCCGCCTGGTGTCTCCGCTGCCAGCTGTGGCTGCGGCTGCAGTCACAGCCGCTGTGGGCGCGGTGGCGTGTGCTGCTGCGCTAGCGGCGACGTCGGAGCGGCTCCTGCCGGTGCCGTCTGTGTCTGGTCGAATGGCCGGCTGCTGTCGTGCTCGGGACCCCGCAGGAGCCCTTGCGTGTAGGCAGCGCCAAGGGCCGTCGTGGACGCATCCGCACGGCCGACAGGGCTCAGCTCGGCCGAACCCTGCTGCGCGTTCGTTCGGCCACTCAGCCGCTGCAGCCCACTGTCGATGGGCCTGCGGGTCCGGGGCATACCACTGGGGGCCGTCTGCTGCGCTGCTGCCGCCACCCCTCGGCTAGTGGTGGGGCGGCCAGTGGGGCTCCACTAGCAGCCCGGTAGGCAGGGCGTCCGCGAGGAGCGGCTGCGGCTGCGGCAGCCAAGCCGAGGGCTGCACAATCGCGTCAATGGGGCCCATACATACGTGGAGGTGGCTGCCCTGACGGGTGGGGGTGATGGTGCTGCTTCAGAGGGCCCTCCCACCACAGCTGATAACCCTCCGCAGCGGGCAAGGGCCCTGCGAGGCCCGAGCCCCAGCCGTGGGGCTCCCGCCGCTGCTGCTGCGGTGGCGGCTGCATCCAGGGGCCGTGGTCTGCACCGCCGGCGCCAGGTGTGGGGCCGTGCTGCGGCAGCGGCGCACGCTGCTGCTCGTGCCGCAGGTCTGGCGGCTGCTGGGGAGGAGGAGGCTGCTGGATGCCGAGCGCCCAGGACTGCGGGAGCCCTTCAGCGGGAGCCGGCTGTGGCTGTCCGGGAAACTGCCATAGCCTGGTGTTGTTGGCCCCGGCGCCAAGCCCGCGCATGAGTTGCGGTAGCAGTGCCTGCCTGGTCTGTCACCGTTGGTTCAGGGAGACCAACCAACAACGGACTTCGGGAGAGCCGGTGCGCAGTTAGGTCCTTGTCGGGAGGGGGAGCCCAGGTTGTGTTTGCCGTACTAGTCACGACCGCCGCCCAGTCGAAGCCACTGATGCGGCGCGTACACGCTCTGCAGGCCGCCCTGGTCTCGGGCAGGCTGCTCCTGCCCCCGTTCGGCCCCCTGCTACTGTTGGCCGTGTTGCTGCCAGCTCGCAGCAGTGGGGAGCCAAGCAGGCGTCCCCCACCAGTGGGCAACAATTGGCCATGACTGCTGCCGCCAGCCGCCGCTGCTGCCCTTGGGATCCCGCCTCATGGGCAGCAGCCGTCTTCCCAAGGGGCCAGAGTTGGCCGCCGATGCCAAACGTGCGCTGCTCGTGACGGTGGTCGCTCGGAGGCAGGCGGCGCAAGCACACCGGGCGACTGGCTGCTTAGGATCCTGCTCGTGCACAGAGCCTACGAGCGCCGCCAACGCGGCGCCAGGTCGAGGAAGGCGCCGCCACATCAGCCGACCGCCGCTGCACTGACGCGGCCGCCTCTGTGCCGCGAGCAGCAGCGGCGGCAGCGGCGTCAAGTGTGGCGGCGGCTATCACCCTCGCGCCGATTGAGCCATGCGTGGTGCTCGTCGTCACGGCTGCGCTTGCGGGCTGCCCGCAGCACAGCACCGGTCGCGTCGCAGTGAGCAGGAGGGGTCCAGCTGCTGGGCGCCGCGGCTCCAAATAGTTGCGCGGAACCGTCAGCGGACGGCCCAGGCTCTGCACGCCTTGGGTCACTGGCTACCGCCACCCGTACATCGAGGGCCTCGCCGGCCCCAGCAGCAGGCGACCGTGCAGCGGAGGCGGCTGGGACGGCTGCAGGATGAGCACTGTCGGTGGCGGCCGCTCCCGTCGCCAGGGGCGGTCGCAGCTGGGGCGGTGGCGGCGCCTGCGGAAGCGGCTGCTGCTGCAGCCAGCCCTGGGTTTGGAAGATGATGTCGGTGATCTGCTCCACCTCAGCCGGTGAGAGGCTGGTCATGGGCGTCAGCCGCCGGGTCACCTGCGCCTGGTGCTGCAGCATGGTGGCGACCAGGGCGGCCGCCCGCGTCGAGTGCAGCTCCTCGGGCTGGCCGATGGCCGCCAGGTGGCTGCGGTAGACGCCCAGAAAGCAGGGCGGCTTGGTGGCCAGGGTGCGCACTCGGCTGCGGGAGGCAGCGCAGCGGCGACAAGCGCAGGGTGGCGAGGGTTGTTGGGGGACGAGGCGTCGGCGCGTTCCGGGATGGAACACCGTGGCGCATGCCGCAGCCGCACGGTGGGCATAAATTGGCATGAATGTGCACTTGTGCACGCTGCTCGAACGGAAATAGCCCTATCCTGATGAATGTCTTTCCTTGGTGTGGGATCAACAGCTGCGGCCGGTATGGTCTGGACAGAGCAATTGAGGTGAGCTCACCTCATCCATAGGTTTTTCACAGACGTTCCTGCGGCGAGCGACACATGGGTGCAGCAGGACTTAGGGCGGCATCCGGCAGCCTCTGGCACTCTACGCGCACGCGCCCTGCCGTACGAATCGTCCTTGCTATGCTCGGGGGAGGTTGGCATCAGCGTGCGCAGGGGCCGGCGAGGATGCGCAGAGCGCACACACGGTACACGGTGACCAGCAGGCGCATGGCTCCCTGCTGCCAGCCCTCTCGCACGGCCCTCATCCCGCAGCATCCCCTCTGCAGTTGCTTGGGCCGGCATGCAGCGGGCCAGGCGTCAGGGCCCGGAGCAGGAGGCTCTTCCGGCCTGCAACCCTCACCGTTGCGGTTGTTCAGATTCTTGGCAATCTTGCTCCACCTGCAGGTACGAGGCCCACGCTCAGCGCTGCACGTGAGGGCACGTGTGCCGCATGGGTGCACGATGTAACGTTACTATGTGCGACTCAGCCCCCAAGCGTCCAAGCTGACTCGGCCCCGCCAGACACATCCCCCACGAGACACACCCTACAAACCCTTGCCCGCATCAATTGTCCATGACGCCACACCTGTTGCCGATGTCGACGTGCAAGCAGCACACAAGCACAAGCTCATCGTCCCGCCAGCGCTCAGGTGGCCTGCGGCCCGGGAACACTTGTAAGTTAACTCAGCTAGCTCAAGTTATCGCGGCGCGGCAGCACCACAAAGTTTGATTCGCATCCGTGGAGGTGCTTCACAAGAGCAACGTCATGATTGTGGTGGTGGGCTTGGGACGCACTTCTGTGAGGTTTCCGCCATGGGTCCCTCACACTCTGCAGCGGCACCGCCTAAGCTGATGGGAGTTCACATATTAGCATCCTCATCACAGTGGCTAGTTACGGAATGCCTGTTCTGACAGAATGGTATGTTTGCTCGGTTGCTCGGCTGTGTATTGTAAGAACAAACTGGCTGTGCAGTGCGCTAATTAACAAAGCTGACGGCGACTGGGGGAGAGCAGAGGTGCGGAGGAGCGGAGGAGCAATATGTATCGTTCTGTCGTGATCTTGGACGCGTAGTAAGCATGGAAAACACTCCGGGAACATATAGACGCAACGCTTAGTAGCATGAATGCGGGTGCGGCCTTCGCGGCAAAATGTACCCACGGGAATTGGGCATCCTTTGGTACCCCTCCCTCTGCCCCCGCCCTGGTAGAACTGGATCCCACTTACCCAGTTACCCAAGCACATAACGGTATGCCATGAGCACAATGCGCCGCTAGCACGCAGTTGGAGCGTGTTGGCCAAGTGGGCCACTCGTGGCAACCAATGCAGCAACATGGCGCACGATTTGCTGCCCAGCACGCGGTGCCCTGTACCACCGCGACGCACCTAACCCCCGACATATCCCTAGAACGCTTGTTAGGCGGGACAAGGCGGGCGGGGCGGATAACATCGTACCACACGCAAGGTAACATCATACCTTTTCGAGTCCTGGAGCGCCTACACTAGCCGATGGATATCTATTGGGGGCAATCTCTTTAAGCCCCCCCCCTCGATTCCTCTTGAGTGGCGCCGCCTTTGGCGGCTTTTTTTACATGTGCCAGGAGCACTGGGGGCGTGCGGTGAGTTGAGGCAGTGGCGCTCCGTCCACAGAGAAGTTTGAACCTACTGTTGCTGCTGGTTGCAGGGTAGTGATCCGCTGGTGTCGTGTGAGCGAAGTATAGGTGTTCTGGCCGCAACCAGACCCGCACTCCGCCGGCACAACGTAGCGTGTGACTCGATGGCTTGTTAGGAGGGGTGTAGCTCCTGCTGCCCCTGCCGGCAGGCACAATGGGGGCGGCAGCCACACTGGCTGCCATGTCCACACGGGTGTGGTCAGCTTGGTACGGCTGGGCTGCCTGCAAACGCGTGGTGGACTAGGGGAGGGGGGGAAGGGGCGTGCGCCCCTCCCCCGAGCCCCCTCCCTGCACAGGCCGCGGCAAGGCGCTTGCTGGCCGTGTTCGCCACCCAGGCTTTGTGGGGAGGGGGAGGGGGAGGGGCGTGCCACGCCCCGCCCCCGCAGGCAAGGCGTTCTTTCCAGCGCGACCTATCACGATATGATATGATTGCAATACTTTGGATGGTCGCCCCCTTCCTGAACATGCGACGAAGCGTAGGTGGACTCGCTTGGGGCGA
>BDDC01002387.1:0-12590 GCA_001662425.1 Chlamydomonas sphaeroides | reverse complement strand
CCCCCGGTGGACCAGTGGCCACGGGTCCACCAACTGCTGTGCTGCCAGCAGCTGCCGCAGCTGCTCCTTTGGTGGGCGTGGGGGTTCGCCCCAGACACGCCCGCCCTCCTGAATACAACGACACGTGTTGCACACGAGTCGTAACCAATTCTATTTCTATTTCCGCAGCTGCTCCTGAACACCTCGGCGGCTGCGCGACTCCCGCTGCTCCTCCGGCGCCAGGACAAAGTTCCAGTCGCCGCCGGCAACCACCACACGGTCAGAGATGGCAGCAAACGAGCTGAGTTAAGTGAAGAAGGCAGAACGTCTGGCGCCATCCGCAGGGGCATACGCGCAGAGCAGACGGAGCTTGTGCGGGCCCACGTCCCAGTCCCAGACCAGGGCCCGGCCCTCGCCATCTGGCAGGGCCGTGTGAGGCGTGGCACCGGCCAGCAGGCGACTGTGTGGTGCGCACCATGATGGCCACCCCTGCGGTCCTGGGGTTGCGGGTGGGGCTGCAGGCAAGGTGATGGGACCAGCGCCGGCCCGCGCCCAGCCCGGCCCTCAACCAGCCCTCCAGCAGCTGGCCTAGACAATACGCCCGGTGCATCTGCCGCAGGAATCGCCAAAGCGGCGCTGCGGTGCCTGAGGGAAGCAGCGCCGGTACATGACACCAGCGTGCCGGAAACAGCGAAGCAGCTGCACAACGCCCTGGCGGCGGCGCAAGCCGCCATGCCCCCAGTATGCCCCCCCCGCCCCCTCGCACGGGCAGGCTACACACGAACGGGGGACAGAAACGGCGCATGCGCCGCCTCGTCAAGGCTCACGCAGGAGCCAAGGATGAGCTCGCCAGAACCAAGGCGGAGGCCCCGGTCCAGACCACCGCCCCCGCCGCCCGCGACACACTGGTAGCATCCGCAACTATCGCCGCCGCACCCGAGGGGGGCACTCCGGCACCCAACGCCGCAGCGGCACGCCCAGCGCCCGCAGCCCCGGGCCCCAGCGACCGAGGCAAAGAAATCGTCCGCGGCTCACTCCTTGCCGCACAATACAAACACAAGCGATCAACAGCTATGTATGTACAAAGCTAACGTCGCCCAGTTCCACCGCGACGCATACCATGCCCGACCATGGGCACGAACCCGGTCGTGTTCCCCTGCCGAAGGGGCCTGCTTTCCTCGTCCGTGCTCGCGCCATGCCGTCGCATCTGAACCAGCGAACTTCAACAACCACTTCAGTTACCGCGACACACCACTGCCAACTTGGGAGAAGTCGATGTTCCACAGCATCACTTGGAAGCGCGAACATGGCCTCACCAGATGTTTCTCCTGTATCGACCACCGCATCGTGCCTGCCACCACATGCTGTCCTACGCCCGACGATGCGTCACAACGCCGCGTGCATGACGCCAACGCGTATCGCTGCATCCGTCAGGCGGCCACCACGCACGCCAGGCAATCCAAAAGCACCACGAACGCCAGGCGGTCCGCGTCTACCCATTGCTTAAGCCATCACTCCCCGTCGCTGTCATTTCTCCTCCTCCCCGCTGCTGCACTCCTCCCCGCCGCTCGGCCCCACCTCCCCGGTGCTCGGTGCCTCCTTTCCGCTGCTCTACTTGCCCTCCCCGCTGCGGCTCGGCCCGTCCTCCGGGTCGTCGCCGCTCGCCCCTTCCGCCCCGCTGCCCGACGCCTCCGTGCCGCACCCCGACCCCTCCCCGCTGCTGGGCTCCTGCCCCTGCTGCGCCCGCGCGACCGCCTTAGTCAGCACCTGCCGCTTCCCCTGCCCCTGCCCCGCTGCCCCCACGAGTGCCTTGCGTTTCTCCTTGGACGTGCCCTCCCCGCCGCGCGACCGTGACGGCCCGATCTGCTTTGCCGGTAAAGCAAGGCACGCCGCACAAGCCACGGCACGAACCATCTTTGGCCCGCCTGGGCCCTGGTCTCTTGCACTTTCGCGCACTCCCGTCGGGCACATCTGGACACTCTCGGTATGGTCACAGACAGAGTGACAACACCACGCACCATAGGGTGCTCCGCACCCCAATCCGCTGCCCGGTGGAGGCTACGCCCCCAGAAAGCCGGCGCGGGTCGGGTCGGTGGAGCGGCATCACTGACACCCGGCTTGCGCACGCCCCGGCGGCACGCGCTGCCCAACGCCCGCCGGCTCCCCACCTGTCATCTCGCTGTCGCTTCCGGCCGCATTGCGACCGAGTGGTGGCACCACAAAGCGCGCGCACCCGACAGCTTCAGCCTGGGCAGCAGCGGCCTCGCGCCATGGCCCTCACTTTCTGTGGCCTCCACACCCATCCCCGTACATGCCATCCTGAAGTGCAGCACGCTAGCGCATGTGCAGCGCCCTGCTGGTGCTGCTGCATCCCATGCATGACGTGGCGCCCGACTCCCACACACGGAACGCAGCGCATGAGCATGCGCCGGGTTGTCAGAGCCCTTCCCCTGCTGCCGATTGGCCATTCGACGTTGTGTACCCACCTCATCAAGGTTCAAGGTATACATCCATGGCCATGTGCCATTCGACGGGCACGCTATCACCACACGGGCACGCTACCATCATACAACCAGTCGAGAGCCGAGACTCGAAGCTGCGTGCGCTGCTACACCCAGGCTGCCCGCCCTGCCCTGGCATCGGCTTCGTGCGCCTACGGTCCCTGCTCCGGCATAGGCCCGGACACGGGCGCCGCCGCTGGCTGCGGCTGTGGGTGCGCCCTCTTCATGTGCACCGCCAGGCTAGCTGAGCTGATACCCACCGCGGCACCGCAGGTGGGGCATACCACGGGATCGGGCTTGGCCTTCTTGGTCAGCTTGGGCGTGTAGGAGTTGGACCCGAACAGGGCGCGCTCCGCCGCCAGCAGCTTGGCCGTGAAGCCGGCGTTGGGGCAGGCCACGGGCCGGCTGGCCTGCACGTGGTTCATTGCCGCCTGCAGCCGCCAGCCCAGCACCCGCATCAGGTACGCCAGCACCAGCGTCACGCTGCGGCTCTTGCCCTCGCTGCAGTGCACCAGCACGCTGCCGCCTGCCGCGTGACACTCCTGCGGCGCAGGGTCAGGGAAAGGGTCAGGGGCCGCACAATGAGTCCAACTGTGCGACGGACGCCTGGATGGGTGGTGGCCCAGTTGACAATGATTGAGAGACCACGTCCGAACTCTCTCCCCAGCCGCGGGGACCCGCCCTTTATGCCTAGGTCAATCGCACCGGTGCCGCCCCGCCCCACTGCGTCCTATCCGCCCTCCCGCACCTGGATGAAGTCGCACACTGCCTGGAAGTGCGCCCCGATGTCCTCTTCGTCCACGTCGCGCAGCGGAACCCGCAGCACCGTAAACCCCGTGCTGGGCGGCGGCAGCAGCAGCTCCTGGCACGAGGGACGGGCATGGAGGTAGGGGGGCCGCAGGCGTGCGGGGGCAGGGCCTGGGTACGTGGGCGCAGGGGGCCGGGCTGGGTGGGAGGCGGCGGGGTCGGGAGCGCACCTCGGTGGCGTTGACGATGTGCGTGATGCCCACGTGGCGCAGGATGTGGTGCGAGTCTGAGGACCGATGGTGCCGGCGCCAGGGGGCGCGGGCGAGGCACAGCAGGGGCGTGGTGAGCGGGCCGCGCCACTAGCTGAGGCACCAGAAAGGGGCCAGCCGGCCTGCCTTGCCGACCAGAACTGGAAGCCTACCGAGTCATGAGCGCAGTCACCAGGGCACTAGTGCAGGCAGTCCCATCGCAAGCTCTGCCCAGCCAGCCCATTGTCAGGCCACGCCCACCTGCGCACACAGCGCCGCCGACGTAGAGCCCCTGCGGCGGCTCCAGCACCCGGCTGGGAAGGGTGCAGCAGAGGTGGGCAGTGGGGCAGCGTGAGCAGGCAGAGGGCAGGCAGCCTGCCATGCCGCCCCGCCGATTCGGGGCCCTGGGCCGCGCCCTGGCGTCGGGCCACCCCTAGCCCCAGCCGCGCCCCCACCTGGGCTTCTGCGCCGCCGCGGCCTCCTGCAGGACCTGCAGGCGCCGCAGCATGTGCTCCAGCCGCACCTGCGAGGGAGTTGTGCGGCCGCACGGCAGGGGGCCCGTGAGGTTGGTGGGTCAACGTGCGCTGGGCAGCTGCAACTGGATGGGGCCAGCGCACAGCCACCCGACAACCGGGCAACGCCTTGCCAACGCGCCCGTACCCTGTTCCAAGCCTCAGCAAGGAGCTGCGGTGCTCTGCTGACCCGTCTTGCACCCGGACCCCGTTCTCTGACCCTGCAGCTACCGGCGCTCGCCCCGCTCTGTTGCCTCCCGTCCCCGCCCATCCGTCCCCCTCTCGCCTTGAGCTCGTAGGTGTCCACGATGGGGTGCGTGCCGTCCAGAAAGCCCGTGGTGAGCACCCGCTCCAGCTGGTGCCGGCTCTGCCACTCACCCACCGCGGCCTTGAGCTCCTCGCCGCGGGACCTGCGGCCGACCCGCAAGTCCCGCAAGATGGGCCCGCAACCGCACATTCGCGTGCAGCGCCGCGCAGCCGCGCATGCAGCCATGGAGCAGAGGCCATGTGAGACCGCGCATCGTGCTGCCCTCGCGCTCGGGCCGAGGCTGCTAGCCGAGCTTAGGTAGCTACCAGGGCCATGACGCGCGTTGGGGGCGGCTACCGCGAGCCAAAAGCCGCTCGTCGCATCCGCCTGCCCCCCAGACCGCCGCCGCACCCACCCACCTGAACTGCTCCTTCCAGTGCTCCACCCGGAGGCTCAGGTGGTCGTCCTTGCGCGCCTCGTGGCTGATGGACTTCAGCGCGAGTGTAAGGCTGAGGTCGGATTTTAGCTGCGGCGCGGAGGCGGGTGCCCAGAAGCATGGCCATGGTGGGCTGTGAGCCTCAACCGGTGCAGCAGGCAGACAGCGGGGCGTGGGGAGCGGCCTCACCGACGGAGCCGTGTGGGTTCGACCCCCATACCTGTTCGTACGGGCTCGCGTGGTTAGGGCTGGCGCGAATGATGAGCGGCCGCACCGCCGGGGCCGTTGCCGCACCACCGCGACCGGGCCCACGACCACGAACCGCGCCGCGACCTGGACCCGCCGGCGCTGAGCCACCAGGCCCGCGGCCCCTACTGTTCGACAGTGCGCTGCCGTCGGCTCGGGCGCCGCTGCCGTGGTGCGGCGCGTACAGCTCGGTGGCTGCGGCGGTTGAGCCGGCGTACGCGTGCTGCTCCGGCGCAGTGGAGGCCGCGGAGCAGCCCGTGGAGGTGGCGTGCATCGCCGGGATGGGGTTGTGGGGAGTGTGGGGCGTGGCCTCTGCCGCCGCCGGCGAGCCGCCGAGCAGTGCAGCCACCGCGGCAGCTGGCGGCGGCGTGTGGACAACTGAGAACGACGACGTGCTGGTGATCGAGACAGCGCGCGGGGAGTCGAGGTGCGGGCCGGCAGGCTGGAAGCTGAAGACCGGCGAGAGGCCGTTGGCAGCAAGTGAGCTCGTGGGAGAGGCCGCGTCCAGCGCCAGCCCTGGCGCCGGGCCCGACTTGGGCGACGGTGTGGGCGAGGGCGCCAGCGAGATGGCCGGAGAGAACGAGGCCGAGGCTGTGAGGGAAGGACGGGGCGAGCCCAGGTGGACTGGACCAGGGGCTGCCGGCGAGCGGGGGCTGCCATGGGGCGGCGGCTCCTGCGGCGGCAGCCCGGGCGCCATGGGGCTGGCTGGCGTGCCCAATCGCTGCGACCCTGTGCGCGGCAGCGGCGGCTTGGCAGCGGCTGGGTGCGGCGGCGGCGGGTGGTGCGCCGCCGCCGCAAGGCCGGCTGGCTCCGGCGCATCGCGTGGATGCAGGTGCGACCAGCCCCGGGCGGGCTCGTGGCCCAAAGGCGCCAGGTGGCCGTGTGCGCTGTGCGCCCCCACACCGCCCAGCGGGACGCCCGCCGGCTCGCATTCAGCCAGGAGCACGCCCGAATCGCCGGTGCTGGCCAGCGCAAACGCTCCCCCCGGCGGCAATGGCTCGAGCACGGGCGAGCGGAACTTGGGCGAGGCGGGCGAGGCGTACTGCTGTTTGCGCGGCGAGCCGCTTGCGCGTCCGGGCGCCCCGGCTGCCAGGCGAGGGGAGCGCAGCATGCCGAAGCTGCGGCTCGTGCGCAGCATCGGCTGGCCTGGGCCGGGGATGGAGGTGGGCAGCTCGCACGAGCCGGCGGGGGCGGGGATGCCAGCGGCAGGGCCGCCGTCACCGGACATGGCCGGTCGCCTCAGCTGCAGTCCAGCGGGGCGCCGCGCGGGAGAGCTGCCCAGCGAGCGGCCGCCGGCGGCAGCAGCCAGCACACCGGCACGCGTGCGCCCCCGTTGCGCGGCCGCGTCGGGCGCCCCCGCGCCCTGGGCGGCGGAGGTCAAGCAGCTGCGGATGGGGGCGGCCGCCGTCGACGGCGGGCTGCCTGTCGGCGACGACGCGCCCGAAACTGGCGGCAGCCGGGGGCTGCTGGAGGTGGATGTTGGCTTCGACGACGGCAGCAGGCCACCGGGTGCCCCGCTGCCAGCCGCGCCGCCGTTAGAGGCAGCCCTGCCTCGAGGCAGCTGCGCCATGGACGAGGACACGCCGCGCCCTGCGGCCGGCTTGCCGCCGGCCGCTGACCCACTGCTGAGGCTGCTGCGCCCGGAGGCAGAGCCGGAATCGGAGGCGGAGGCCGCACCCAATACAGCTGGGGGCTGGCCGCGAGTGAGCGACGACGACCGGCGCCTGTTGACCATGACGCCCTGCCCCGTGGAGGCTCCTCCTGGGCCGCCACTGCGGTTCGCCATGGCTGCTGCCGCCGCCAGGTAGGGGCTGCGCGCCAGCCAGTCGGGCGCCTGCGCGCTGACGCCCGAGCGGCCAGCACCCAAGTCGTGACGCTCCAGGCGAGGTGCGGCGGAGCCGGGGGCGGAGCTGGGAGTGTTGCGGCTCCTCAACGAGGATGCTGCGGACCCGGACGCGCTGGGCGGGGTCCTGGCAGCGGCGCCAAACGTGCTGGCCACGCGGTCAAGGGGTGTAGCGGGAGCATGTGTGTGGGCCCCGTTGGATGCCGCGGTCGGGGGACTTCCGTCCGCAGGCGTGGCATCACTACGTTTGCTGGCAGCGATGGCAGCCGCCGCGACGGCGGCGGCGGCGGCGCCCTCAGCGCTGCACAGGCTGCTGCGTCGGCGCGCCACAGAGGACGGGGTTGCCAGGATGCCGCTGAGGGGGGCGCCGCCGGTCGAGTTGCGCGCGCGAGCGGGTGGCCTTGGCCCGCTGCCGGGCCCTGCCATGTAGGGCGAGGTCCGGTTTGGCCGGGCGGGGCTACCTGCGGAGCAGCAAGCAGATGCGGGCGAATCAAGATCACCCGCTGGGCGGTAGGGGCGGGGCGGCTAGCCGGACATCCGTCGCGGCAGCCCAAGACGCGCGTATGTTCAACTCTTAGGGCAGAGATAGAGCGCGTGTGTCTGCTCACCCGCTGAGCTGAGCTGGCCGCTGGACGCATTGGCGCCCGAGCGCAGCAGCGGAGTGCGGTTGCGCCCTGCTCCCGCTGCACCGCTGCTAGCTCCGGGGCTGACCCGGATGTTGAGGCCGGTGTACCTGCGGGAGCAGGGCAGGCAGAGGGCAAGGGGAACGCGGAACGTGCGTCTGCCAGTGTCAGGACAATTGCGGTCGACGGCTGCACGATCCTATCAAGTGGCGGACGCAAATAAACGGGCAAACTCGACTACCGCCCGGCGCCACCTTGGAGGTCGCTGCGGTTCTGAGGTCGCATCCAAGCCGCACCTGGCCACAACCCGGCCGGCGCTGCCCGGCGGCCCGGCGCCGGAGGCGACGGCGGGCGTGGGGATGGGCAGCTCTGGCTTGAGTGCCTTTATGTCGCCAATAAATTCCATGGACCAGTCATGCATCTTGCTGTGCATCATCTCCAGTAGACCCTGCGGCAGGCGCCGGGCCCCCAGGCGAGGAAGAACATTGTCAGCGATGGTACGGCAAAGTGCCGACGGCTCCACGCACCCGAGCCGGCATGCATACAACACAATGGCCCACCGCAACAGCAGCTATGAGCAGGGCCGCACGGATAGGCCCCAGCAGAAAGCCAGATCGCCCATGAATTTGGCAACGCGCGGTGCCCATTGCATGCGTCGCAACCACCGCAGGCACTGGCCACAGAACATCTTAACAACCGGCCATGCACCGTGCGTGTGTGTGTGTGTGTGCCCGAGGCCGCCTTGCTCACCTTAATCCGTTCCACCCTGCCCAGGCACTCCCGGAAGCCGCGCTGGAAGGCTTCGGCCACCTGGGCCGGCGCCTTGGCCAGCGCGGCCAGGCCGGGCGGGCTTCGCGACAGGATGCTCCGGCGGAGCAGGTCCAGCGCCACGTCCTGCGGTGGTGCGGCGGGGGGCACGAACGCGCCGGGCAGGTTGGGATGTGATAAGCAGCCCCCATGTGCATCCTTCCCTCCGCTCCCTCCTCGGGCGTTACCTGGTCGGTCAGCAGCAGCTGCGCCAGGCGATCCACGCCCGCGTCCTCCGCGCTCAGCCGGGCGGCGGGCGGGCGGCGCTGCACACAGCTGTCGATGGCCACGATGGCCGAGCAGTAGCGCGAGCCTACGGCCAGGCCGCGGATTGGGAGGGCCCCGCGGGCCGTCAGGCGGGGCGCACGGGCGTACTGCAGCGCCGCGGGTGAGGTGGGCACGGCCGTGCCGGTGCGCCAGGAATAGGGTTGGGCTTTCCCGCGCGCGCACGACAGGCGGCGGGAGCTGTGGGGCCTGGGTGCGGCCTCCTGCCCCGGCTGCGCGCCGTGCTCACCCTTGCGCCCGAACAAGATGTTGTTGGGGTTGCCGCGCCACGCCAGGTCGGCGCAGGGCAGGCGGTCCGCGTTGCCCAGCACGGTGTCCAGCAGGAAGAGGCGGCCCAGGCCCTCAAACGTGGACAGCATGGGGCTGGGGGACTGCGGCGCGGTGTGGGCAGGGTCAGCAGGCGGCGCTATGCGGGCGGCAGGGGCGGGGCGCATGGCGGCCGGGTGACCTGTGTGTACCCAGGCAGGTGGGGTCATGTGCTGGGTAAAGGGCAACGCGGTTTGGGCAATCACATGTGCGCTGCAGCAAATCGGCGTCGCTGCCGCTACACACGGGACGCACCCGGAACGCGTCCTCGCACTCGAACAACGGCCGCCCGGGACCTAGACGGCAGGGAACAGGTGCGCAGCACATTTTGATCAAGCGCGACAGAAGGGCGGCACGTGGGCTAACATGGCGGGGAATGTATGTCTGGGGCGTGCGCCCTGACTGGCGCAGCAGCACCGGCCCACGCCCCATCGCCCCATCGCCCCCGGCCTCACAGTATTCCATCAGCAGCATCACGGGCAGCGCCGCCAGCTCCGCCGCCAGCTCGGGTGCTCCGCCCCCGCTGCCGAGCCTGCCGCACGCCTCCACCATGCAGCGCCACTCTTCGCTGCTGGCGCCCGCCTGCAAGAGTCACCGCGAGGCACGGCACAGGATGACGGAAGGGTGCCGACCCCTGCCATGCGGCTAAGACTCCGCAAGCCCTCGCCCTTGAGCCACGCGTCTGAGCACACCGCACTCCGGCCCTCGTGCGCTTGCGGCCGCCTGATATGGGTGAAGCGGCTTAACCCACCTGCCGCACGACCCTGAGCGGCGAGGGGGGGCATGAGGCATGAGTCAGAGGCTCGCCCTAACGCAAACTGCCCGCGGCCACTGCAAGCAGCCCTCGTCGCCGCCTCGTAGCGCGGTGCATGATCCCTGCTCACCTGCAGTCCGGTGCGCTGATGTCCTGGGGGCCCGGGTGCGGGGCGCGACGCAAGGCGTCAGCGAGCGGACAAGTTGTCCCTCTAAGAGGCCAGCGCACCACCGCCCCGGCACGGACGCGACGACCTCACCAGGTGCCGGGTGAGCTCGTTTGCGAACCTGCGGACACAGGCACACAAGGCACGCGTTCACGGCGCGCTCAGCTGGCAACAGTGGAGGCCGTGTTGGTACCCGGCGCAGACCGTGCCGCGCAACGCGCCCTAGCCCACAGCGGCCGCAGCCGCAGGTTGCGCAGGTTGCTTACTGCTCGGCCTGCATGAGCAGCCGGCTGGGCCCGAATTTGAGCACCTGGGAACAACGGGGGACGTCGAGGGATGGCGAGGGACGTGGGGGGATTGCAACGGAGGCTTGCAAAGTAGGCTTGCAACGGAGGGACGGAGGGGGTGTGCAACGGAGGCTTGCAACGGCGCGACGGCGGGAACTTGCCACGACGCCCTCGGGCTCGCCCACGTGGGCGGGCGCGAAGAAGGCGAAGAACACCCTGCCGCCGCTGTTGACCTCGACGTGCGCGTGGCCGGGGTGGCTGCCGGCTGCGTCCTCGTGGCCGTCCTTAAGCGCCTCGGTGGACACCACCCCGCGCAGGTGGTCCCACTTGATGGAGCCCTCGCCTGGCATGGGGCGGCGGTGGGGCCGGAAGGACGGACGTAGCAGCCGGCGGGGACCGGTCATGCGCACCCTAGCAAGCACCCATCCACCGCGCCGTCGTGGAGACCCATGCTCGACGTGCAGGGGTGGTGTCCACCGAGGCACTGGTGGGTAGTGGTCGGCGTGTGCGTTGCCTCAGGCACCCCAACGCGTACACGGGGCGCCACACAGGTCTCTCCGTGCGCGGCGAATGTGCAGTCCCCGGCACTCCGCCCATCGTCTGCCGAACTGCCAGAAGGGCTGGGCAGGGGTCGCAGGCCGTGGGCGTCCCACTACGCCGCCCTCACCGACTGGTATAGGCAAGCCGAGGCCCAGCCTGTCCTTGAAGGAGGTGCCCCGCAGCTGTGACGGCGTCGCCGACCGCTTTGGAGCATCGGCTCCGAAATCAAAGCGCAGGTCCGGAAGCGTCTCCTCGAGCACTGCCGCTAGCTCGCGGGCCTCCGAAGGGTTTATACCCAGCGCCTTCAGGGGAAGGCGCCAGAGCTTATCGAGCATGCTGTGTTCGCTCATTCTTGTGATTCTGCAATTGTTACATTCGGCCAGGAAGCAAAGACTGCATGTCAGTTAACTAACAACAGCGCCTTGCGCTGTCTTTCGGCAATCGACAAGTTGACAGATTCTTTGTGACGAAATGTCCGAAATGTTCTGAGGGGGCGTCCGCACCGGAGGCCCCATGAAATGTTTGGATCCAGGGCGACCGTGCCGCAACTCTCCGCATTTCCAAGCCCACCCCGCACTGCACCCGACAAGACCAGCCATTATCCTTGACATTCACATTGGCAGGCTGCACTGTTTGTCGCCTGGCCTTGGCCCGATTGCCTCGACGCTTGCTACGGTCCAACACCCGCAAGAGCGCCGCGGGCACTCGGTTGCGCTCAATCCAACCACATTACAAGCAAGCGGCAGAGTATCGCGGGTTGATCGGGAGGCGAGCCCTCCGTGTCCGAGCCCGCCCCTGACATCACCCCGGCAGTGATGAAAGTAACGCCGGGCCTCGTGCTCACAGCCTTCACGCTCTTCGCAGCGGGGATAGCTGTGATGCAGCTCCATCGGACGGCCTGCCATCTGGGCCACCCGCAGCCCGGGCAGCTTGGCACAGACGTGCCTTCGCTGCTGGTGAGGCTTGCGCGCGGCCGCATCCACGACTCCGCAGCGCGCCGCAGCAGCGCCGGGCCGGCCGAAGAGGCCGCGAAATGGCTTCATGCCCCGACATGGCATGCCTAGCTAGTGCTCGCGCTACGGCTGTTACCGCACACCCCAGCGCCCATGCCCTTCCCCTTCGCGCCCCTGGTGCGTCAGGCCGCGATCCGCGTGTGGGCTGAGGCGGGCACCGACCCCGCGCTCCCCGCGGTGGCGGCGCAGCTCGCCGGCCTCCTGGAGAAGCAGCAGGCGCCGGCCGCCGACCCCGCTGCGGTGGCCCTCCAGACCTTGGCGGTGGCCGGGCTGCAGTGCCACGTGGCGCGCAATGTCGAGTACTGGGGCGACCCCGTGGTGTGGGGCGACTCGCACCACACCTCCAGGTGAGGCGCCATAAGGTGGTGGCGCGTCACGAAGCGCTGCTGCACATCGCTGCGTGTCGCGTGTGGTGGGGACCCGGATGAGGGCCGAGCCGTGAAGCGATCGCCCGCCCGCCTACCACACACGTGCGCTGGCGCACCTAGGCTGGTATTCGTCCGCCCTCCTGCTCCCCCTCAGCGAGGGCGAGTGCTGCGCCGCCTGCCACGCGCACCGGGCCGCTGCAGTACGCGGCGGCCTGGACCGCGGCGTCGCCAGCCTTAATGTCAGCGCCTGCAACACTTGGTGCGACACGCGGGCTGCATTCTGCGGGGCGGGCGGAGCAGGCTGCACCCTGATCCCCAATCCCGGCAAGCCGCCGCGACAACCCTAGCTCGCAGCGCTGGCCAGGGGCAGGGACAAAGCATGCCAGTGATGGTTTGTCGGAGCAGCGTCACAGCAAACCATCTCGCCCGCGCGTCGCCGCGCGCCCTGACGCTCGCCTCGACCTCGGCGCTCGCGCACGTGCGCCCTTCTGCCGCAGGGTGTGGTGTGGCGACCAGGCGCGCTGCGGCGCTCGCTATCAGGAGTGCTGGCTCAAGCACCAGCCCAACCTGCCTCCCGCGGACGTGCCGCCTCCCACGGCCACCGCCATGTGGACCAGCGGGGTCGTGTACGGTGAAGAGGAGGAGGCCAGGTGGGGAGGGGAGGGGAGGGGAGGGGAGGGGA
>BDDC01002385.1:1642-13429 GCA_001662425.1 Chlamydomonas sphaeroides | reverse complement strand
CCCTCCCCCCTCCCCCCACCTAGGTTGAGCTCCACCAGCGCGCTGCAGCCCGCCAGCCCAGGCGGCAGCGCCACCAGCTTGTTGTCGCGCAGCGTGAGGGTGCGCAGCTTGCGGAGCAGGCCGATCTGGGGGCATGAGGGGGGTAGAGGGGGGCTGGGGTTGGGGTGGGGTAGCGGGGTGCAGGCGAAGAGGAGCCAGCTGGCGCCAGGCTAGCGCCCCACCCACCCACCTCCCTGCCCAGCTCGCCCCTCAGGCGGTTGCGGCTGAGGTCCAGGTCCGTCAGGGAGCTGCAGGTGGGAAGGCAGGGGAAAGGCGAGAGGAGGGGAGGGAGGCGGCAGGCACACGGTAGGGCGAGAGCACCGCGCGGGGTCGGGGAGATGGGTTGCAGGGGGGGTGCGGCACGCGGCCTCAAGCTCAGCGCTGGTGTGGCAAGCGCGCCACTGCGCGCAGGCCGCGGCCTCAGGCGCCCGCCCCTCTGTCGCCATTCCCGTGTGTTCATCCACCCATGTCTCATGCCCCTTGCCCCCCTGCCCCCTTGCCCGCCTGCCCTGCACGCTGGCGCCCCTTCTCCCCACCAAGCCCCGGACCCACCTCATGCCCGGCATGATGAAGGCGGGCAGCTCCGCCAGCGCATTGCCCGACAGGTCCAGCTGGCGGAAGGGGGCACGGCGGCGGCCAGAGGTGAAGCGGGGCCGGAGCCAGCGTGTTCCAGTGTTAGGTAGGACTGAACCCAGCGTGTGTGCGGAGTGCGGTGTGTGCCTGGGCACGGCGACAGCGCGCGGCAGGAAGAGTCCACCTTTGCCTCCCTCCCTTCCTCCCTCCCTCAATCTCCCATCTCCCGACGCCGCACATTCCCCGCGCTTTCCCGGCTGCTGCTCACCTTGGTCAGGCTGCCCGCCTCGCTGAGACCGGGCGGCAGCTCCGCGATGCCGGGCGTGTTGTCGGGGGCCGCCACCAGCGCCAGGCACGGCTGCTGCCGGCCCCCCAGGCCGGGCGGCAGCGCGGTGAGGCAGTTGCGCCCCGCGTGCAGCGCCGCCAGTGCGGGCAGCGCCGCCAGCGCGGCCGGCAGCTCCTGGCGGCGGCGCGCGGTGGCGGTGGCGGGAAGGGTGGCGGCTGGGGAGGCGGCCGCAGGGCGCCTTGGGCTGTCGCCGCCTGCTCCTTGCTGCTGTCCTCACCGCCGAGCCCGCCAGCCGGGCCGCACACCCCCGGCTGCTGCGTCCGCCCCACAGCCCACTTCCCCCTTACCCCTGCTCGTATCCTCGCTCTCCGGCGCCCCCTCCCTCAGCTGCAGCTGCTAGCTGCCCAGCCCGAGTCCTCGTGCCCGCTCATGTCCCCCGCTCCCCCGCCCCACCCGCAGCTTGCAGTTGGACACGTCCAGGCTCTTGAGCGCCACCAGCATGGACAGCGTCACGGGCAGCTCGGCCAGGGGGTTGTGGCTGCCGGGGGTGGGGGATCAGGGCAGGGCAGGGCAGGGTTGGGGCGGGAGGGAAAGGGGAAGGGGAAGGCAAGGAGATACAGGTCAAGGAGGGCGTGGGGGTCGCGAGCTGGCGGCGGCGTTACACGGGAATCGCGCTATCGAGCCACGGGTTGGGCCACGTCACGTTGAGATAGGCCAATGAGCCGTGCCCAGACGCTAGACACGGGTCGCGTCTCGCGCGTGCGTGCTGCCGGGGCTTAGGCCCCCATCGCAGTGCCCTTTCGCCGCCACCCCGCCCCACCGCCTCACCTGACGTCCAGCTGCGTGAGGGTAGTGAGCACCCCGATCTGGGGGCGCGTGGGACAGGTGGGATTGGTGGGACAGGTGGAGGGGCGCTGTGAAGCGTTTGGCGAGGGCGCACATTGCTGAGGGTGGCGCCCTGGCAGCCCCGCAAGCCCAGCCGCCCGCAGGCGTCCGCCCCTTGCCCCACCTCCTTGCCTTCCTCCTCCTTGCCCTTGCCCTCCCTCCTTGCCTTTCTTCTCCTTGCCCTTAACCCCTCCCTCCTTGCCCCTTCCCCCTCCCTCCTTGTGCCTCCCCCCTCCCTCCTTGCCCTTCCTCCTCTCCCTCCTTGCCCTTCCTCCCCTCCCTCCTTGCCCTTCCTCCCCTCCCTCCTTGCCCTTCCTCCCCTCCATCCTTGCCCCATCCTCCCTCCCTCCTTGCCCCTCCCCCTCCCCCTCACGGCCGCACCTCGGCCGGCAGGGTGGCCAACGAGTTGTGGGAGAGGTCCGCCTTGTACAGCTCAGCCACCTGGGGGTGAGGGAGGGACGGGGGAGGGGGGATGTACCGATGGAGTAGCTAACTAGTCAGCCGCATACTGGGGACGAGGGAGGGGGGAAGGAAGGGGGGGCAGAGGGCACATGGAGGAGTGCAGTGGACCTGGGCGGCGGCAGGGACCGACGCGAGCAGGCGCCGCGGGCGGCTGCCAGGGGTGGAGAGGAGGCGGCAGCGGCCCCAGGCTGTGTCCCTGCGACCGCCTCTGGGCCTGCCGATGGGCACGAGCCCCAGCAACGGAGCTGGGCCGTGTGCGAGCCCGTGGCATGGCAGGGGTGGGCTATGCGGGGCGGGGCGGGGCGGGGCGGCAGGCGTCCGGTCCGTCTCCCACTGCTCGCTCTCCCCTCCCACGGCTCGCTCTCACCTCCCACCACTTGCTCTCGTGGCCGGGCAGCTGCTCATCCAGGTTGTACACCGCCGAGGGCAGCTGGCGGGCGGGGGGATGGGTGTTGAGACAGGCGATGACGCAATAGCACTATCACCTGCCGGAGGGGGCTGCAATTCATCCCGCATCCTTCTGGTTGTAATTGGAATCCCGCTTGTGGCGTGCCGAGGCGGGGCAGCGTGCTGTGCTATACCAGGTGCGTGGGCGGCAGCGGGGCCACTCCCGCTGCACCTGCGCCTGGCTGGGTCCTGGGCGGGCCAGGCCCCGGTATACACACCTTCTGCAGCCCCCGGTTGTTGAGGCTGAGGGTGCCGGAGGAGCGGGCTGCCAGGATGGCCTTCGCCACGGCAGGCGGCAGGGGCCCGGCCATGGCTGTGACGGGGGCACGCCGGTGCAAGCCAGCGGGGAGGCACGTGCGTGTGTACAGATGTGGAGATGAGCTTCGCCCAGGCGTGGTGGTAGGACAGCAGGGTCGGGCAGCCAGGGTCGGAGATCCCGCGTGGCGCACATGCTGTCGCGCCTCACCTGCGCTGCGCAAGCCTCCCGCTGGCCCAGGCTTTTGCTAAGGTGTCTTGATATATATAACCCTGACGTCCGGATGTAATGATGCAGGGTGCGCGTAACACTGTTTCTAAAGTAGCATGTTCCCTAGTTTTAATAGCCAGTAATACGCAAGCGCATGGTGTGTTGACATGAGTTGCACGGAAGGGGTTTGGACTGGTTTTGGGATGCAATTGCACTGTGCTACTCAATGTTCGAGAACCCGGCCCTGCCTTGTACACAGCAATACATACGCGTTGCATACGTGCAGCGTTACACGAACAAATGCTTGCCCTACACTCGCACTCAGCGACTTGCACGCGCCCAGCGCTTGAGGCCCCCATGGCCCTACCGGCGATGCCAGCAGCTCGACGAGGACTTGCAGCGGCTGCGCCGGTTGCTAGCGCGCCTTGGGTGGCCCCGGCCCTTGGGGCACGGATGGCCACTCGCCGAGTACTCCCTACCACGCCCACGCGACGCGTCGTGATAGCTGCGGCCGATACCTCATCATCGCAGCAGGCAGATGGTGAGCAGGAGTGCTTCAAGCGCGAAGCGCGCGTAGAAAGCGTTGCTAGTTGGCTGGCGTCAGCGGTCGCTGCCGAGTGCCGTTCCCTCCATGGCGCGTGCTCATTGCTGCCAATGAGCCTTGCGCGACCTGCCCACATCATGCGGACCCACGTTGGCAAGGCTCTGGATTCTAGGGCATGCGCGCGCACACGACGTGTCGTTCGTAGCCTTAATGCCCACACCACGAATCTCGGGCAGCTTGGTTTCACGCGCGAGCGCCTGTGTCAACCGCAGATGTCGAGAACGTCGTCATCATCGGCTCGGGGCCAGCTGGGTACACCGCGGCCATCTACGCGGCACGCGCCAACCTCAAGCCCGTGGTGTTCGAGGGCTTCCGGAACGGGCGGGGCGGGCAGCTGATGTCGACCACAGAGGTGCGTGCCGGGCAGCACGGGGGGCTACGTGGCGGGGTGGTCGCGTCGGGTTTGGACGCGCTGCGGCTTTGCCCTGTACTGACGCTGTGCCCCTATTGCCACCACATGACTGCCTCGCACGCTATGCCTTCTGACAAACAGGTCGAAAACTTCCCTGGTGAGTTCCTGGGTGTAGTGCAGACTGAAGATAACGAGGCAGTGTCCCCTACCTGTTTTGATGGTCGCACCTTGCGTGCTCCCCTCCCTGCACGGTCGGCCTGTCCCCCCTGGCCTATGCTCGTGATTGGCTGTCCCCCGCCCGACCCCTCGCGTGCCTGCCCGCCTGCCCGCAGGCTTCCCGGAGGGCGTCACGGGCCCTGACCTGATGGACCGCATGCGCAAGCAGGTGGGCCGCAGGGCAGGGCAGGAGAGGGGCAAGAGAGGGGAAGGAAGGAAAGGGAAGGCGAGCGGGGGGCAGGAGAGAGCTGGGGAGGGGTAGGGAGGCAGGGAGGAGAGGGTAGGGAGGGGCACATGGGGACCAGGGTACGACATGATACGTGGCGGGGGCCTGGCATTGCGACAGAAGTCGGTGGGCGGAGGACGAACCGGGCTGTTCGCATAGAAGCATCGGGCCGGGCTGGGAGGGCAGCAGCAGGGCCGGGGCTGTCGCTGACCGAGGCAGATGGCACGGGAGACGAAGCGCATGCTATCGGTGAGGCGTCCGGGACGTATGAGCGGGTTACGATGTGCATGATATGGTGTGTGATCTGGAGCCGTGAACTCGGCGCGAGGGTGCCTGCGGAATTAGTGGGCGTGCAGCCAGGGTGGATCTGGGTCTGAGTTGGGAGCACAGGAGGAGATTCTGGCTGCGCAGCAGGACGGCCATCTGGCGGGGTAGCGGGAATGCGTTGCGACGGAGGCCATGCAGGACCTGCCTGTGGTGCCTGTGGCGCCGGGCAGGGCTGCCGTAGATTGCCGGCACCGCCGGGTGCGCCGATGGCTGGCCGGCGCCGTCAGCAGGCGGCGGTCTGCGCGGCTTGGTGCCCAAGGTGTGGCGCGTGCGGGGCTGGCCGCCCGCGCCTACTGACCTGGGGCGGTGGGTGAAGCCAGGTAGCGGGAGGGCAGGCGGTCATGGGCAGAGGCGGCAACGAGGGCAGCGGCCGGTTGAGGGTATCATCAGCAATCGGTGATGTTCTGGCATGTGGATTCGGCGTTCCGGGGGCCTGGGGCGCCAGGGTCTCAGTGGGAGTGCGGCTGCTTCATAGGCAGCGGTGTCGTGGTCGCGCGGGCGATGGGAGGCTCGCACGGCGGCAACGCAGGGGCAGCAGCGCCGCGGGATGCTCCTGCTGCGCCTTGGGTGATGCGCCATTGCAGCGCTGCCTGGGCCCGGCGGCGCCGCCTGGTCCCGGGCGGCGCTGCTGCAGCGCACGTCCGCCGCCGCACGGCGGGGTCGAAGCCGCCGACCTCTCCCCACCCAGCTCGGGGCAGAGGGCGAGGGCCGAGCCGGACTTCCCCTCGCGGGCCGGTCGGCCGGCTGCGTGGTTGTGGCACGGCGTCGGCCGGCTGGGGCATTGCGGCGTGGGGCCGGAAGGGCGGACGGGTGACTCGCGGCAGGCTCGTCGCGGGGGCTGCAGGCGGGCGACGCCGCCTTGGCGGACTGGCCCCCTAGGGTACCGCCACCCTGAGCCCCCCACCGACCGCACCCGCTGCTCCACCCCGTGCCGCGCCACGCCACCATGCAGGCGGAGCGCTGGGGCAGCGAGCTGTACACGGAGGACGTAGAGGCGGTGGACCTCAGCGTGCGGCCCTTTGTGGTGCGCGGCTCGGACCGCACGCTGCGCGCTCACTCGGTCATCATCGCCACGGGCGCCACCGCCAAGCGCCTTAACCTGCCCAGCGAGGACACCTTCTGGAGCAAGGGCATCTCGGCCTGCGCCATCTGCGACGGCGCCAGCCCGCTGTTCAAGAACGCGCAGGTGGGCGCAGGGGGGAGAGGATTGGAAGGGCCAAGAGGGAGGGGTTAGGAGGGGGAATGGGACAGGGTGGTGGCAGAAAAGGCAGGGGCTGGGAGGGTTGCTGTTCCTCGGTCGCACGCAGCGGGTGTCGCGAAACCCTGGCCCGCCCTGTGTTCCCCGGTCTCCTCCCTGCTCCAGGTGGCGGTGGTGGGCGGCGGCGACAGCGCCACCGAGGAGGCGGTGTACCTGACCAAGTATGCCAAGCACGTGAGCAAGGGCGGCAGGGGGAGGGGCAGGGGCAGGGGGAGGGCAAGGGGACGGGAGCTGAGGGGGGACAGGTTGGAGGCGCTGGTTGCTGGGTTGAGCGGGCAGGGCGCAGGTGAGGCGCATAGACTGAGCGTACCAGGGGCGCAGCGCACGAACATATGGGGTGCAGCTCCGCGAAGAGGCAGCCGCGTCGTCGTTTGGGCCCGCCTGGCACTGCGCCGACCTCGGCAGCACACCCACCGCCGCTGCCCTGCCCACCGCCGCTGCCCTGCCCACCGCCGCTGGCCTCCTCATGTGCTTGGCGCCTGGGAGCACATGGCCGCTAATCTTGGACCCTACCCGCCAGCTCCCAGCTCCCGGCCCTGCCTCCCTCTCACGCCGCCTCCCTCCCGCTCCGCCCCTCCCCCTCGCACGCCCCCTCCCCCCTCCGCCCCACCTGCAGGTGCACCTGCTGGTCCGCGGCGAGCGGCTGCGCGCCAGCAAGGCCATGGCGGACCGCGCGCTGGGCAACCCACGCATCACGGTGCACTTCAACACGGGCATTGAGGACGCGTACGGCGGCGAGGTGCTGGCGGGCCTCAAGCTGTTTGACACAAAGACGGGTGAGCCGAGCCAAGCGGCGGGCTGGGCAGTAGGGAAGGAGCGACGGACGGCGGCACACGCTGCAGGCTTATGGCCGGCGCCGGCGCGGTCTGGCTCGCCGGTCGATGCGCGCGCCCGCAATCCTGCGGTACGCCCGGACCCGCACCCTGACTGCCTCGCTCCCGCCCAACCCCCAGGCGCGAAGCGCAACCTGGACGTGCAGGGCCTGTTCTACGGCATCGGCCACACACCCAACAGCAAGCTGGTGGCGGGCCAGGTGGGGGCCTGGGCAAGGCTGGCCGCGGGGCTGCCGGACGACAAGTCCGGCCAGGTCTGGCAGCGTCAGGCACCTGGCCGGGGAGTGGGGGACTCGTGGAGCGCCGCACTGCTCGCTGCCTTCCGCGAGGACGAGCCGTCGCGCCGCCTCACCCCATGCTGCCCCGCGCCGCGTCACCACCTCCCTGACTGCGCCCTGACCCACCCACGGCCTCCCCCTGACCCCAGGTGGAGCTGGACTCTGCGGGCTACGTCAAGGTGTCCCACGGCGCCTCCACCAGCCTGCCTGGCGTCTTCTCGGCCGGCGACCTGCACGACACCGAGTGGCGCCAGGCCATCACCGCCGCCGGCAGCGGCTGCATGGCGGCGCTCTCCGCCGAGCGCTACCTCACCGCCAACGGCCTGGTGCGCGAGTTCAAGCAGCCCGAGTCCGCAACCGCCAACGGCCACCACGCAGCCGCCTCCAACGGTTCCTCCAACGGCTCCGACGGCTCCAGCGAGGCGACCAAGAGCGTGGACACACCCGAGACGTTTGACCTTACCGCCACCAAGCACAAGGGCCAGTACGCGCTGCGCAAGCTGTACCACGAGTCCGACCGCCTCATCTGCGTGCTCTACACCAGCCCCACCTGCGGCCCCTGCCGCACGCTCAAGCCCATCTTCAACGGCGTGGTGGACGAGTACAGCAGCCAGGTGCACTATGTGGAGATCGACATTGAGAAGGTGGGCCGCGGGCTGGGGAGTGAGTGCGCGGAGGGTCGTCGCGGAGCGGAGGGAAGGGGATGGCGCGACACCCGGAGCTCGCTCCGGGCGCCCGCAGCCCTTGGGCCTTGGGTTTGTTTTATGAGGGGAAAGCTATGCAGGGGGTTGGTGTTTCGACACACCACACGCATCTCTGCGCACGAGGGCGGGCGGCCCAGACGCCGCTCACTTCCCGCTGCCTGCGCTCCTGCAGTGCACCAACCGCCAACCACCAACTGCCTCACATGCTACCCCGCGCCCCCTGCCTGGCCCCAGGACCCCGAGATTGCGGAGGCGGCGGGCGTGATGGGCACGCCCACGGTGCAGATGTTCAAGGACAAGCAGCGCGTCGAGCAGCTGAGCGGCGTCAAGATGAAGAGGGACTACCGGGCCATCATGGAGCGGTACATCGGCGCCGCGGCCACCGTGGCTGCGTGAGCGGGTTGGGCTGGATGGGTCGGGCTTGGGGCTGGGGGGTGCCGGGTGCGGGTAGGGGGAGTGCGGGGTGCGGGATGTGGGTTTGGGCAATGGTTTACTGGGTACTGGGATGGTGAAGCTCGAGGGGAGGGGCGGAGAAGGGGTGTGGATGGACGTTGAGAGGTGAGGGGCGAGGCAGGGCGTGGTTGACTCTACGGATAGTGTCGGAAGCGCTTCGGCTGGGACGTGGGCCGTGGGGGCTGGGACGCTGGGGGCGTAGTTGGTGCTTGGTGGGTGGATGATGTAAGGTTCGGTGCTGTGGTGGTGTTCGGGTGCAGTGGGCAGGAGTAGCGGGGGCGTGCTGTGGCGTCAGCCCGCTGTGCGCGTTGCCTTGGCGCGTAGCGGTGAGCATGCAGGCGAGAGCGCGTGGCCACGGTTGCGGACGTGTGTGTGTGTGTGTGGCGCAGATAGCGATTATTTGACCCTGACCCTCGGCGCCAGCCGGTTCATGAAGTCATGAAGAGTTTTGTGCATGATATCCGTTGCGTGAGGACCCACGACGATGCAATTTCGCGTGGGCGGTGAGAGCGAGAGAACGCCGGCGGGCTGCTGAGGCGGGTCCGCAGCACGCGAGGGAGCGCGAGGCCAGGGCCAGGGTCCGGTCTGCGGCACGTGTGCAGCGTTGTGTGCAGGTTGTTATGCCCCGCTGAGTGTAACGGCTAACGCTGCGTCACCCCGTCCAAGGAGGTTGCAGTCAGGCCGGGCTAGAGAAAATGACTTCTACGCTGGTTGGCTAGCCCCGTTCCGTAGTCTCGGTTGCTCCACTCTGTATTAGTCCCCCGCGCCTGTGCGACGGCGTGGCGGCTCGTGACGTGGACCGCTGCCCCGGCAGCGCCGCGCCCCCATTCCAGGTAACCACTGACCAGGCGTAGTCGCTTGAAGATTTTGGTGGCAGGGACTGGCCCGGTAGGGTCGCATGTTGCAGGGACATCGGGCGGACGGCCGATACGTATGGGTGGGGAAGGCCGGCACTAGTCATGCCACAGCGTGTCTTCAGCACAGCGAGGACCAGAGGTGCGGCCGCTCATCGGGCGCCGCACACCTTGGGGACACCTCCATCCCCATGGCTCCTGCCAGCGCACCTCCGGTCTCACCCAGGTGCCAGGAATTCCGCGTCACACCCCAAGCGCTCCCCGATCGCGCCCCTGCCATCTCGAGCATGGTCTCTATTTCGCACGTCCGGTGCCTGATACGTAAGAATCCATTAGATGGTGGGCTGGCAGCGTGCTGAAGTTTGCCACGCACGAAGTGTCGAGTGTGTCATGCTATGAGGAGGAGGTTACGAGGTTTTTTTTAAGGTTTGTGTGTTGACGCACACGCGAACCCAGCCCTCCTCTCCCCTCCACGCTAAAGGGGCCCCGTCGCGCGCGCCGACCCTGTGAAGGGAGGGAGGCCCATCCCCTCAAACTATCCTCCCCAACCGGGTGGGCCTCACGGCGTGCGCTATGCCGACCCTGTGAGGAGAGAGAGGCATGTCGCACGCATGTACGCGACCCTGTGAGGGGAGGGCCCTCCCTCCTCTCAAACTCCCCTCCCCAACGGGGTGTGCCCCATGGCGCGCACATGGCGCCCGCAGAGCCAACCCTGTGAGGGGACAGCCGTCCTGACTGCACACATTTACTCTACGTGGGCCCTCATAGTTGGGATGGGTGGGCACCTGCCAGATGCTGTGCGTGCTGCTCCTTCATATTTGCTGTGGGGGAAGTCCTGCCTGACATGACATCCTGCCTGCCGCCTGTGGTTGCATTTGACACGTTCGGGCGTGTGCTCATTCCTGTTGGCTCGCCCCGTTCCGTAGGAAACGGGGCGGAAGCCTTTGCAATCACGTCGAAAGCGCTTCGGAGGGGACCCCTGTCTAACGGATAAACGTTTCGTTGCGTTTTGCAACGGTAGGTCGTCCCTTATTGCCGCTGTTTCGTGTCTAACCGCATAACCGACTGTTTTCGTCTGGTCTGGGTGGCCTCTTTTGGGGGCGAGCCATGCACCCATGCGCAGCTGGGTCTGTTTGTCCTCTGGTGGACTCCTTGCATCCATGGCCCTCGACCCTGGGCCCTACCTCTGTTACACACAGCAACTGCGCTTCACACACCTCTCTCACCCACCCGCTGCCTCATACCCATACCACGGCCAATTCACCCGCACGTCCCCGCACTACGCTCTAGATTCTCTGCGCCCGCAAGGCTGATGATAGCAACGTACTTCATACGGAAGACGCTCAACGTGGAGGGGATGTCGCGAACGCCTGAGTATGACGCCAGGCGAGGGAAGGGGGGCCGTGGGGGGCCAGGCTTAACCACGGCATCCTCAGCACCACACCGACGGCCCCTTCAAGCTGTGACTCACAGCTGTGCCTGATGCAACGCCCTTGTGATGCTAACGCTTTGATGGCCCAGCAAGGCGCGTTAACCGGGAATGACAGCAACCACCACGTGACAGCTCTCCAGCCTCGAAGGCGTGCCTGCTCGCATCACTTACTGGGCAGCAATGAGTCGCTCGGCATCTATTGCATACATCTTCGCGAAGTTAGGAAGCAGCGGGGCTGCCATGAAGGTGCTGTCTTGGACTCCCTTGGTCGCGCGCACAATACTCACATGCAAAGAAGTCGGCACTCTCTACGTAGCAGGGCATCGGTTAAGCTCGCTTGGCAAGTCCGGCGGTGTCCGACGTCCAAACCTCGGATTTGGAACGCAATTACAAACTTCCGACTTCTCCGGCTCCGCAGGACCGCAGCTGAACCGGAAGGCCCCTAGAAGGCGCTGCATGCTTCAATGCATATATACTGCCTTGTACATGCACAAGACATATATAACCAAGCCCTCGAACTCCGCACAGAAACAACTTTGCAACACCCTTGTCAAAGAGCAAAGCCCCACGCACACATCAGAAACGCTCGTGACGAAAGCAAACATGATCGCACGCACGCTCGGTGCTCCTCAGGCTGCTGGTCGGTGCGCCCGCTCACAAGTGGTCGTTCCTCGCCTCGCTAGGCCCTCGTTTCCTCGTACACTAGCCTACTCGCACACGTTGTCTAGCAGGAGTCTTGAGCGGTATAGGCTGCTTCCTGCGGCAGCAGCGCATAGCGATGGCAGCGACAACGGCACCTATGGCGTCGTGAATGTCAGCGAAGTGCTCGCAGCCGCCATCACCACGCCCAGCGAAGATGTGCTGGCCATTTGGCGCAACGCCGACTGCGTGTGCTTCGATGTCGATTGTAAGTGTGCGCGCCGGTCCGTCCTCCGGTCCGCCCAGCCAGCCTCAAAGTACCCCGAATGAGCCCGACTGTGGTCCGTCGTCTGCTCCGCAGGCACGGTCACCACCGCCGACGGCCTCGACATGCTCGCTGAGTTCATGGGCGTCAAGGATGAGGTGGAGGACCTCACCAACAAGGTACGCCGG
>BDDC01002384.1:1160-13433 GCA_001662425.1 Chlamydomonas sphaeroides | reverse complement strand
GACGCCCACATATGGCGTGCCCAGGGCCACCTTCGGGGCAAGCGCGCGCGCCTCCTCCAAGAACGCGGTGTAGCCGTCGTCCTTCTTCCGTGGCGCCTTCTTGGCCTTGCTGGCAATGGCGTCCCTGAGCAAGGGCGGGGCGGGTGGGGGTTTGCGGCGGTGGGGCGGCGGCTTAGCAGCAAGTCAAGCGGGCCCAGGCTGCCAGTCAACGGTTGTAGCTCGCTGAGTCTCTAGCAGCGCAACCACAACCCAACTCGCCTCTTTGCCTCTGCCAGCACGGGAAGCAGCTCATGGATGATGAGCTCAGCGCACTTGCTCTCGATGGCCCACTGGCCCACGAGGAAGGTCCGGCAGCCGTCCAGGCCCTCCACGACGAAGTTCGTGCACATGACCTGAGTGAAGAACGTGAAGTCGACGTCCTTGCCACACCGACGCATTGCGTAGCGGAGCTGCGCGTCGGCCACACGCCCGATGTTGTCACGGAAGTCCTGCGGAAGCCCGAACGTGCCCAGCTCTCCTTCTCCAGCAGCGGCGGCATATGCCATGGGGTCGTTGGTGTAGTCTCCACGGCGGTCAAGGTCGCCGGGCCCGGTCAACCCAGTCGCGGCTCCAGAGCTGTAGCCACGACTGGCCCCGGCGCTAGCCCTGCGGTTCATACTTGTTGCGTAGGCGGCATAGGCGTTGTGTGGTCGCTGAAGACCACTAAGTGCGGACCGAGGCGCAAGATGCTCTTGATGCAGCGCCATAGCGCAGACCAGGTTTGCGTTGTGGTTGATGCGACAGTGTATGTAACGACAAGTGGTGGTCCTGTTTGTAAGTGTGGTCCTGTTTGGCGAGGCGAGGCGTGGAGGCATTGACCTCCGTACGGCACCTTGCGCCCCAGGCGCGGGAGTCACACTCCCTGACTCGAGCCTTTCCAACAACTGCGCGCGAGTAGGCGCGTAGGTGTCCAACATGCAGGACCGTAGGCAGCCCACGCGAACCAGAGCAAGTTGGATCATGCTACGCACAGCGCTCACGGTGCTTACCCTCACTTCGTTATTGGCCATTGGCAGCTTGTGCACCATGCGCTACAAACCCCTGCTCCCTCCGGTGGCGCGAGCCCAGGGCGAGGCTCCCGATGTTGCGCCCGATGCCGCTGGCGCACCAGCCAATGACCCACCACGCGAGCGCTGGCGTACACTGGCACCGCTCCATTCCCCTGGAGCAACCGCAGCGGTACTCCCCCGCCCGATGAGCCCCATGCTCCAGCGCAACCCCTTCCGCCGCCGGCCTCTCCTGGCGTCCCCCGGCCTCCCCCGGCCTCCCCTGGTGTCTCCGCGGCCAGCAGTGTCCCACGGCCACAACACCCGCCTAGCGGCACAGCTTGGCGAGGCCGCGGTGGACCAGCCCACTCCCCACGGCGACGGAGTGGGCCCGCCGGCGCAGCCGGCCCCTGCCGCCCGGCAGCGCGCCCTACCACCTCGCTCTGGTGAGCCTCCGTGCGCGCACAGAGCCCTGGCCGCGCCCCACCAAGCGCATGTCCAAACAGCAGCATTCCTACCCCGCCAACGAAACACCCAGGTGCTGCCTACCGAGACCCCTCCACCGCATCCCCTCCCCCCCCCACGGCACTGCGCAGACCCCGAGAAGATACGCCGGTGGGACTTAGTGCCCGGCAACGACGGCGCGGAGATGGTGTCCCGCTTCGAGCGCGTCCAGTACCCCGTGCTCCCTAATGACCCCGCCGTCAAGGCCGTCGTGGAGAGGGTGCTGTGGCAGGCGTTTGAGCAGCACGACGCGTCCCCTGGCGCCACGGAGACGGCCGTCAACGCCTTCCTGGTGTCGACGTACAAGAACATGTCGTGCATCCTCGCCAGCGAGCTCTACAACCGGGCCTCGGCCTTCATCCCCCGCGACTACACGCAGGTGATGACCATGGCCAGCGACCTTCATGGCGGCCTGTGCGCATGGCCTAAGCTCTGCCGCTACAAGATGTGCCCGTGTGGCTTTGTGTACCGCGGCCCCGACATCCCCGGTGACAAGGTACGCTGGCTGGGCGTGGCCTGGGCGGGGGCTGGGCGGGGGCCGGGCTGCCCCAGGCAGGCCAGGCATATGGCAGGGCTGAGGCAGCCTGGGCGAGGTCCGGCGAGAGCAGCCTGTCCCGAGTGGCCGGCCAAGGGGCTGGGGCGAAGGTTTGGTACCCAGCCGGTAGGGGGTTGCACGTGTTGCCCGGCGACGCGCTGGACCGGTCCGCCGCCCGATCCGGATAAAAGAGCCCTCCCCCCTGCTCCTGCTGCCGCGTCACCTCCCCGACCCGCCGCAGGACAAGGCCACAGCGTGCTGTCCCGGCTGGATGAAAGCGCCCAAGGGCGCAACCCGCCAGTGCGATCGGCCCTACAGTGAGGCCCAGGACGTAAGCTACTCACCACTGACAGAGTTTGTTGTCCGCACGTACGGAACCCCGTCGTTGTTGCCGACTTTGGCACATGGCAGTCACGCACCGCTGGTGGCCTTGCAGAGGCTCGCATAGCGGCGAAGCAGCCCGAGCGTGACAGAGAGCTACTCGCTCAGACGTCCCACCAGGCGAAGACCGCCAGGAAGATTGCCTACGCCAAGGAGGACGCCGAGGAGAGGCAGCGGGCGCTGGATACTCTGCTTGACATGAACGACGGCGAACTGGCCAAGCGGGTCCGCGAACTAGACCCCACCTTTGCTGCGGACCCGCGCAACCTCGTCGTCATCATTGTGTCGGACCCGTTCATCGTGAGTGCGCCGCCAGCCCCGCCAGCCGCCCCCTGTTGCTCCCCGTTGCCCGCCGTCCCACCTACCGGCTCCTAATCAGCGTGCGTGTTGCGTCTATCCCGGCGCCCCCCGTCAAGGCGCCCTGTATGCAACAGCCAGCTTTGAACCCACGTGCGTGTGCTACCCCATGTGACCCCAGCTGCCCTCCAAACCCTTGCGCCATGCCGAGCAGGTACCAGCAGATGAGCGCGAGCGGTCCACCACTCCCTTTCTCGTCCTGGTCTTGAACGCGTCGGCGGAGAACCGGCACGAGCTTGGCTACTGCACGGTGCTGTCGCTGGTTGGCGGCAACGTGAAGCCCCCTGGCGGAGACCCCATCCCCCAGAACCCCAACCACATGTTCGCCTTGATCAAGGACGAGCTGAACTACCTGGAGAAGTACGGCGTGAACGTCCGTGATGCAAGCAAGGAGGGCGCCCCGTCCTTCCAGTGCCGCGTGAAGTGCATATCGTTCATCTCCGACTATAGAGGCCTCCACCACTCACTTGGGCTCAAGGCGAGTCCTCACTCCCCCGGAGTGGATCTGGCGGGTCTAGGGGCCGGCGGACTGGGCGAGGGCAGAGTGGGCGAGCTGGCCGCGCGTGACTCTATAGCGGTCGCTAGCGACCATAACACGCCAGATCCCACGCACCGTGGTCTCCCCGTCTGCCGCCCCTACCCGCAGGGCTCGCCGGCACCCTGCGCCTGCTTCAAGTGCTGGCACGAGGGCCACCATGTCGGCGGCAAGACGGTGTACGCCAACCACTTCGCGTACCTCCCCGAGGACCACCCCCTCCGCTCCGACCTGTGCGGGCTGCACCGCCCCCCCTCCGCCCAAGCAGAGCGCGCGCCGCCGAGCCCAGCAGCAGCGTGCCGCGGGCGTCGCTGCTGGGCCATCTGGCACCGGCGCGACCGCGCCGGCCCCTGCCCAGCCCGACGAGCCGCGCGCTGCCGCGCCGGCCCCCACCCAGCCCGACACGGCGCGCGCCAACGCCGCCGCTCCCCGGCCCCGGCGGGGAGTGCCTCCCCCGCCTGCTGCTGCGGTCGCAGAGCCAGGCCGCGGCGCCGCTGCTGGGCCATCTGGCACCGGCGCACCCGCGCCGGCCCCCGCCCAGCCCGACGAGCCGCGCGCCAACCTGACCGGCCCCGCGGCAGCGGCCGGCCAGCGGCGCCGGGCACCTCCCCCGCCGTTAGCCGATCTCGATAGCGACGCCCTCACCACAGACTCGGAGTTCGAGCCGTCGGACGACGATGAGGAAGAGGAGGCCGACGCGCAACTGCCTCCAGCCCGCACTCCTGCGCCTGCGCCCGCCCCCGTGCGACTCGTGCGACCCGGCGTTCTGCCCCGGCCGCTCAACATGACCCGCCCTCCCGCCCGCACTGCCCCCGAGCTCATGTTCGGCCACAATTCTCGCGCGCCTGGCGAGACCCGGACGGCCCCCGAGCCGTGGCGCCGCCGGTACGAGGACCCCATAGGCGTGTCGTTCCCCCTGTACGAGCACGGCGCATTCGACCCGGTCTTCGGCATCAACTACGACGCCATGCATACCATTTACGGCGCCATCAAGGACGTCATAGTCAGGTACCTGCAGGGCCTGCGCTAGCGCAGCGTGCCCATGGTACAGTACGACACCGCCAACGGGATCCGTGTGCTGGCCGGCAAAGGTTGGTGGCCCGCGCGCCAGGGCTCGTTGCTGGCACTATTTCCCGGACCCCTTCCGCTTCGCCCGCCCAGCGCTCATTCCCATACTGCCCCCCCCCTGCCTCATATCCCTGCGCCCGGGCTCGTTGCTGGCACCAGCTCCCGGACCCCTTCCGCCAGGCTCGCCCTGGGCTCTTACTCATGTGCCCCCCCCGGCCTCCCTGCCTCTATCCCTGCGCCCGCAGCCAAGAAGGAAGCGGTGCAGCGGGCACGCGAGGCACTCCGTCTCATTGCCAAGAGCGCCCCCAAGTGCATCGCCGGCCGCCTGTCCCGCCTGACGACAGCAGGCAAGAAGGCCAAGTCCCACACGTTCTTCCTGCTGTGCGGCCCCTACGGCACCTACACCATCAAGGTGGCTGGCCTACCGGCCGGCCAAGAAGACGCCATGCTGTCGCTGGTCAAGGCCTGCAGCAAGCTGTGGGATAAGGTGCAGCTGCGGTCGGAGCTTCAAGCGCTCGAGGAGGCCGTCGTCGAGGCCGTCTGCAAGGTGGAGAAGGAGCTGTCGGGCACCGAGCTTGATATCAAAGTGCACAACCTCATCCACCTGGCCCAGGCCATCCGCCAGCTAGGTGCGCCAGCAGGGCGGGTCGCCGGTGATTAGCCTGCTAGGGCGGAGGGCGTGCGGCAAGCAGCCCGTGCGATGCAGTGCGTCCAGCTGTTGTGTTGCCGGTTTGTCGTGCACCACGTGCCATGCAACCCGGTTGCCCACAGGCCCCCTGTACACGCACTCCCTGTACACGCTGGGCGCACAGCAAGCGCCACATGGAGAGCTCCATGCTCTTCTCTGCGCTCGACAAAGAAGTGACGCTGAGGCTCCGGCAGGTGTACGGCGAATGTGGAAGCTCGGCAGCGGAACACGCCAAGGCCCAGGCCGCCGTGTACGCCGCCCAGAGAGAGAGAGACGTTACAAAAAGAAACGGAAAGAAAGAGAAAGGAAAAGGCAAAAGCCAAAGGAAGCAGAAAAACGAAAAGCAAAAGGGACGAGCAAAAAAAAGCTCCCAGCCCCGGGACAGCACCACCTACCAGCTCTGACACACACACAGCACCTCCACCACCAAGGCAGCACACACAGCCCCAAAAGCACCTACACTGCACCCAACAACAAACAGGACACACACAGAAACAAGGCTGGGACAAGGGCCACACACGAGCACAAGCCAGAACCTGTCCAAGCAAGCAAGCAGGAGGCGGCCGGCGGGCGCGCTGCGCCCGTCACGCGCCACCGGCAGGCGAAGCAGCCGAGGCCGGCGGTGGTGCAGGCGCAGGCTCCGGAGCAGCCGGACGTGGACATGGCGCCCGAGCAGGTGGCTGCTGCTGACGAGGATGACGATGCAGATGTGCCCACCCTCTGGCAGGAGACCGAGTACTTCTCCGACTACCTCCCAATCTGGTGGGGCCGCCGTGACGGCTCTCGCCCCATATCCGGCCCGATGGAAGCAGGCCAGGTGCGCAGGGGCGCCGCTATGGTTGGCCGCGCGGGAAGCCGGGTGGCGGTGGCGTCTGTGGGCGGGGCGCTGCAGCACTCGAGGGCGCGCGTGCCCTCATTGGTGCCAACATCTTTGCCGCTGTGGTGCAGATCGAGGCCCTATACGATGGGGCTGGCGTGGCCATCCCCGCCGGAGGCCATCTGGAGCCGACCCTTCTCCGGCTCAAGGAGATCTACATCGGCTCTGTCAAGCTCTCCGTCGGCTCCTACTTCCTATGCCGGCCCTCGGCGGCGGGAGCCATGGAGTTCGGTCAGGTCCAGGAGCTGGTCCGTCACGCGGACGGCAATGGCCTGGAGCGCGCACTGGTCAGGGCCACTTGGTTCACCGGCCCCGCCGTGAACGAGATTCCAGTCGCGCTGGCGCCCAGCATCGACCACCGGCCGGGCTACAAGTTTGACACCCAGCTGCAGTGCCCGGTGCTGTGCGCGGCCCCATTCGAGGCCAACACGCGCGAGGGGCCGTGGTACCTCCCCGAGGCCATCGTGCCCTGGCCGTGCACGCTGGCTCCATACCCCGGCAGCGACGGCCTGCGCGTGGCTGTGGCTCGCCACTGGCACATCCTGCGCAACTTCAAGTGGGGGGTCCGCTCCCGCAGGCGGCGGTAGTGTGTCAGGCCGGCGGCCGGGTGCGTGGCAGGAGTTGCGTGTGGGCCCTTGAGGTTGTGGCCGCGGCGCTGTAGCAGCAGCGGGCGGCGCACTGACCGCAGGCAGGAAGCTGGTGTGGAAAGGGCGCAGCTGGGCGCCAGGGGTGGGGTGGGCTGCGGTACGCGGACCGGTGCGGTGCCGGGAGCAAGACCGCCTGCATGCGGTGGCCCCGGCAGGCTAGGCCGCATGGCAGGACTATGGGCGCAGCGCCGTGTTATGTGTGTGTGTTAAGTCGCCGCAGGCGGCACTGCGGCAAGGGTAAGGGTGTTGTGGGCCGCGGCGCTGCGAGGGCGAGGGCAAGGGCCAGGGCCAGGGCCCGGCAGGCGCGCAGCAGGGGCAGCCTGTGACATGAACCGTAGCCCCATGCGGCTGCCGGTGTGGGTGCGTAGTACATTGCGTTTGCTGTGACCGCTGGGCGGTGACCGCGGGTGGCGAGGTATGGCTGGGCAGGGCACCGCTGGACGGCTACTTCTGATGCCGCGCGGCAAGGGTAAGGGTGTTGTGGGCCGCGGCGCTGCGAGGGCGAGGGCAAGGGCCAGGGCCAGGGCCCGGCAGGCGCGCAGCAGGGGCAGCCTGTGACATGAACCGTAGCCCCATGCGGCTGCCGGTGTGGGTGCGTAGTACATTGCGTTTGCTGTGACCGCTGGGTGGTGACCGCGGGTGGGGAGGTATAGCTGGGCAGGGCACCGCTGGACGGCTACTTCTGATGCCGCGTGGTGAGGCCGCGGCCCTTCGCATGCGCGGGCCCCCGTAGGGTGGGGTAGGCGAGGGATGCTGTTATGGGTCATGCGTTTATGCGCTGTGCGGCCTGATGGTGCCGGCCAGCCCAGCCCATGGGGAAGCTGCAAGGGACCCTATGGTCTGAGGCAGCACAAGATGGGGTTGCACGACCCAATTCACAGGATCCCAGACATGCGCGCCGCCCCGTTATACCAACAACCCCAAACCAGCCGTCACGCGCTCCAAACTGCACGCTCGGAGGCCCCGGCCGCTTCCATTCCGCACAGGGCCTGGAGTAAGCGGACTATGCGAATGTGCGCAGGGCCGTGTGCAGGGAAGTTGCCAAACCTGCTTGCCACGAACCCATGGGCCCACACGCAACTCCTGCCACGCACCCCGTGGCCCAACCGGCTGGCTACCGGCTGGCTACCGGCTGTGTACCGGCCCCGCAACTCCTGCCACGCACGCCGTGGCCCTACCGGCTGGCTACCGGCTGGCTACCGGCTGGCTACCGGCCCCGCAACTCCTGCCACGCACACCGTGGCCCAACCGGCTGGCTACCGGCTGGCTACCGGCTGGCTGCCAGCCTAAATTCAAGGGCCCACACGCAACTCCTCCCACGCACCCATGGCCCACACGCCCAACCCGCCGGCTACTGGCTGTGTACCGGCTGACAACCGGTGCTTCCCGTCCTGCGGTGCACAGGCTGCCACCAGCCGCGCGCCGCCCAGAGCCGCCACGCCGCCACACTACACAGCTAGCACGTCCGCCCCTGCGGCCCGCCGCCAGTGCGCAGGCCGCCACCCGCCGCGCGCTCACCAGCCGACGGGGGCAATGGGAACGCACTCGTGCAGGCCCAGCGTGTGGATCAGGTGGTCCGCTGTCGCCTCCATGGATAGGGGGATCTTGCTGTTGCCGGTCTTGAGGCCGCGCTTGTCGGGCTCTTCACACGTCAGAGAAGCTATGAGGCGCAGCAGGTGGTGCAGGTGTTTTGTGCTTGGCAGGGCCGGTCGCCCCGTGTTGGCAGTCAGCATCGCCTGCTCGAAGCTGGCGACCGCCGCAGGGGGCCCGCTGCTCCGGCGCCGCTTCTTCTTCCACGTCGCCGCGTTCAGCGTGCGGCACCACTCGTCCAGGTCCGCCTCCTCCACAAGGTCGAGCAGGACATAGAGCAGGAGGCGACCGAAGCTGTACATGTCGAAGGCCTTGGTGTGCGGGCGCTTGTCCTTGTCGTCGCGAGCCTCGGGCGGCCGCATGCCCTCCGTGCTGCACTGCGGGGCCAATGGACAGAACGTTACGCCCACTCCTCCATACCGAGTGGAAACGATGTCTTCTGGTTGCTTTTCAGGCAACCTTCCTCGTCTACGGCGTGCAACACCCACATGCACAAGTTTCCTCACCTCGCCGGACGCGCTCCCTTCCAGGACAGCGAGGTCGTAGTCCGCCAGCACGCCCGTCATGACCCTGGAGCCGGGCTCGACGTGGAGGAGGATGTTGCTGGCCTTGACATCGCGGTGGATGATGCCCGCCTCGTGCATGCTGCCGATCCCGCGCGCAGCGTGGGCGGCCATGAGCAGCAGCTCCGTCATCGGAACGAGGGGCTCGTGCTCCCGCAGGCTCTCTAGCGTGCGGCCACCCCCCAGCTGCGGGAACACGGCAGCCTTGATGGAGCCGCACGGTGCCTTCACGAGGGCTAGCAGCTCCAGCACGTAAGGGCCCTTGACGATGGAGCAGACAGCCGCGTTGCCGAACGCGGCCGATGTGCCCTCATTGCGGTCCCACAGCTTGACGGCCACAGCACCGAGCTCCGCGTGATTGCCTGGAACAGGCATGGGAGTGGGCGGGCTGTCGGCACACGCTCGCGCATGGAGCCACCTAATGGCCACCGGTCACCGGCTACCGGGCACGGCAAGGGGCCGTCAAACCGGCCAACGGCGACCGGAGGGATGCTGCAGTCACTTGCCTGCGAACACCTTGGCGTAGCCGCCTTCGCCAAGGGCCTCGCTGTCCTGGGGGATCAGCTCGGCGAGGGCCTCCTCCGTCATGTGGCGAAAGGCCCCTTGCGGTTGCGGAGCGGGCGGAGGCGGGGCCGGCGGAGCCGGGGCCTGTGGGAGGGAGGGAACGGGACAACAGGTGTTGAGACCAATGGTTGACGCCTGGAGCAGAACACACTAAAACCCTAAGCTCCCTGGTGTGCTCACCGGCGGCTGCGGGAGCAGGTCTTGCGGAGGCTGGGCTGGCGGAAGCGCAGGCGGAGGCTGCGGCCGGGGGCACAGGATGGGAAGAAACAGCGGCGGACGTGTGCGGACGTGAGCGAGACACAGCTTGTGGTGCTGCGGACGTGTGCGAGCCGCAGCTGGTGGTGCTGCCGTGTCGTGCTGCGCAACGTACCGCTGCCAGGTTGCCACCCCTGCGCCACTGGCGGATGTAGTCTGCGGCCTCAAGGGTCTTGACCATGCGCCACGCCCGGTGCGTCTCGCTGTACACGTACACGTGCTGCCATATGGCCCCGCCCACCGCGTGCCCAAGCCGGGTTATGATGGTCACCAAACTGACGGGCTCCGCACTCTCGGCGGAGGATGGCAGTGGGTACTTGGTGCCCAGCTCCACACACCGTGGGGGCCTGCCATGCAGGAGCTCGGGGCGCAGCAGCACGTACACGGGGTCCTTGCCAGCCACCTTTGGGAGAATAACGCCCAGGACACTTCTGTTGTCCTTGCTGGGCAGACAGCGTAGCCGGTCAGGCGGGAGAGCGTCCACCGCTGCTGCCATGGGCGCTTGCTGTGTGGGCGCGCGACCGCGTGACTCCTGGATGTCGTGCTATGCGCCTGGGCGGAATGGAAGCGTATGACTGAGCTGCTAGTTGACGGGCTTGGGGGTGTGGGCCTTCACGCTGATGCAGCTGCAATTGTGCGCGTGAGTCAATAAACAGGCCCGCTTCTGACCAGACCACATTCCTGGCGCCCTCCGGACTCTACACTTACAGCAGCCATGAGTGCAGGTGCTACGCCCCAACAGGATGGCGCGACCGTCGACACTGACACCATCATTCCGCGCGAATCCTTCTTCTCGTCGATGCTATGCCTCGCGACCTGCGGGCTGTCTCACTACCCCAACGCTGGGTACTACTTCGGCTTCCGCGCCTCGCTGGCCCTGCCGCTAGACCTGAAGCAGTGCCGGTTCATGACAGAGCGGCGAGACCTGCCCAAGGACAGCCTGGAGCGGTTCAGGCACCCGCTCTGCTGGCTGGAGAAGCTGAAGAAGCCCAGCACAGACCCCGACGCCCGGGTGCACGGCGTGTTCGAATGCCGCGGGAGCGGAGCGATGCGCACGGCGCACCGCGCTTCGCCAGTCACGGCGCGTGGCATCGGCAGCACGAAGCCGCAGGACCTGTACTGGATCGTGTCCAACGGCCCGGCCTACAACACCGGCAAGCATCGCGACGAGGTGGGGCACAACCAGCGGGCCTTGCTGCAAAAGGACGATCCCTAGGTTGCTGCTCTAGCCTGCTGTGTTGCTGCGCCAGCATAGAAGGTTTGCTTGCTCAACGTGCCGACACGACCCTGGCCCTCCGCGTTGCCCCCGGCCAGGTGCCGCTGCCCGCGGCGGACATGATGCCCCGCGCTATCGAGAAGGACTCCGTGCCCTACGTCGTCGTCAACCTGGCGGACTGGTCCTGGGGGCTCGTCTTCGGCGGGGACGACGGCTCTGAGGGCATCTTCTACCGCGCCGCCGAGTGCCGCCAGTGGCCGCACTACGCCGTCCTGGCGGGGGTGTACGTGGTGAGAGTGGGGGGGAGGGAGGCAGGGAAGGGGGGCGAGATGGGAGGGTGAAAGGGGGGACAAGCGGGCACTGCTGTCCATAGACCATGCTCACCCATGTCGCTATTTGGCCTGATGGTTCCCTGTTGATTGTGCCTGCTGCCCCTTCCATTCCCACGCACAGGTGCGGCTGGGAGACTTCATGTACAACCGCGCGGGCCTCCACCTGTTCCTGGACCGCAACGGCGTGCCGGACAACAACGCCGTTCGGTGCCTGTGGGACGAGATCTGCGGGCGCACCGATGCGCTGGCGGTGGTGGGGGAGGGGTGGGTGGGGCGGCCCATGGCCGAGATGCGGATGCCCAACGAGGTCAGCCTGGACGCGATGCTGGGCAAGGACAGCGGCGAGGAGCAGTCGGGCCATGACAAGGGGGGGCCTGTGGAGGGGGCGAAGGTCAAGTTGGAGCAGGGCGTGAAGGCGGCGGGGGGGGGAGAAGAAGCGCCAGTCCGCCGCCAAGCGGGCGGCAGGGCAGGGGGCGGGCAAGGCGGGCAGCAAGAAGAAGAAGCGGTAGCAGAGGCGCGCGTGCGGGGAGGTTGGGGCAAGTCTGTTGGGTGCTGGTCTGGTATCAGAGAGGGCGGGGGCTGGTTTGAGTTCGGCTAACAGGTACTAGGCTGCACTGTGGCCAGCAAAACGCGGGACTATTCCTGATTCTTTCCCCGCGCGGGCCTCTACCGCCGTTCAATTGCCAGTTGCCGTGCCAATGCAGTCCCTTCACGCGGCCGTCGGTGTACAGCCTATATTGCCAGCCGGTTCAGCGTGTGGGCCCTGTGCTTTGCGGCAGGCAGGCCGGGAAGCAACGGTGAACAGCCGGTAGCCAGCCGGTAGCCAGCCGGTAGCCAGCCGGTTGGGCCACGGGGTGCGTGGCAGGAGTTGTGTGTGCCGTTCAATTGCCAGTTGCCGTGCCAATGCAGTCCCTTCACGCGGCCGTCGGTATACAGCCTATATTGGCAGCCGGTTCAGCGTGTGGGCCCTGTGCTTTGCGGCAGGCAGGCCGGGAAGCAACGGTGAACAGCCGGTAGCCAGCCGGTAGCCAGCCGGTAGCCAGCCGGTTGGGCCACGGGGTGCGTGGCAGGAGTTGTGTGTGCCGTTCAATTGCCAGTTGCCGTGCCAATGCAGTCCCTTCACGCGGCCGTCGGTA
>BDDC01002383.1:0-13442 GCA_001662425.1 Chlamydomonas sphaeroides | reverse complement strand
GCAGGCGAGGCCAGGGGGGCAGGCGAGGCCAGGGGGGCAGGCGAGGCCAGGGGGGGGGGCAGGCGAGGTGCGCTCCGCTGCTGGCCCACGTGACCCACGTCCGGCCGGCGTGGGCCCAGCCTGTGGCCACACGGCCGCCGCCGTGCCTGCGGTCGTGGCCCCGCCCGCCCCCTGTGCAATCCTTCCCTCGTGCCCCGCCCGCCCCGGGGGATGCCTCACCTCATACTGCTCCCTGCACAGCTTCTGCTCATAAAGCTTGCACCAGGCACAGTCCTTGTCCTTGCCCTGGTCCCCCTCCGCCATGCCGGGCTGTGCCGGCTGCAGTTCCCCGGCGCACCCTCCCCAAGGCGGGCGCCTCCACAGAGATCGCGCAGCGACTCGTGCCGTGCGCCTGGTCTCTCAAATCCGACTCTTGCAACACCGTGGCTGCCCTCCGTCCTAGGCGCCGGGCTGGTGTTGTGCAAGAGGTGCAGCGATGGCGAGCTGAGCTGATGGCGAGCAATGTTCAGGCGCTGAGCTTGCGCTCGCTGCGGTCAACATGCAGGCAGGTTAAGCTGAGGTTAAGTGCGAAGCAAACGACTAGTACCACTCGCTAACTTCCGGCCGATGAAGCAGTGAGTGCGCGTTTCGAGGCAACGGCTTGCCCCTAGCGACATCATAGTTGCCTTCAGGAAAGTTGCGCATGCTAGTATAGCCATTGTGCCCCGACAGCCACTGACAAAGCGCCGGACCCTCGGGTCACTGTGAGCCGCTATGGCCGCACCAGCCCCAAACTCCCTTCGCTCATATCCCGTCGAAGCGGTGGACCTGGAGGAGGGCCACGGCGGGGCCGCCTTCACCGACCTACCCGCAGGTGCGCCGGGCCCTGCCGGGCGCCCCGCCGCGACGCGCAGCTGCTGCTGCGGAGCGCCGCTCGCTGTCCGCCCGACCAGCGCAGACAGGCGATGGGCTGATGGGGGCCAGCTGCGCACGACGGCTCAACCTCAGCACTGGCTGCCACGTAGGGCCATCGCACCCGGCGCTGGCGCCGTGGGTGAGCCCAGCGGACGGCCGCGTGGGCGCCTGGCGGCTGCGGCGCTTCTCCCTGGCGCGCGCCTCCCTGCTCTCCTATCTGGCGGACTGGCTGCTGGCGCTGGGGCTGCTGGCGGTGGCCTTCCTGGTGCCGCTGAGGGTGAGACGTGGGCGGGGTGGTAGTGAGGGGTGGAGGCAAAAGGGCAATGGGAAGCGTGAAGTCTGGGCGGGTTTGAAGGGGGCAAGGGCGCTCGGCTGAGGCTCACATTGGGGACGGTGGCCGCAGCAGCGGTCCCAATGCAGCCCTGGCCGTCAGGTGCATCCCCAGTCATTGTTATTCCACAAACATCCCTGGCCGTCCCCGGCCAACGGCAGCCCCCGGCCGGCCTGCTACAGCACTGCGCCACCCTGACGGCCCCGCCCTGCCCTCCGGCGTCTCACAGGCGGTCCGGCCAATCAACCGCTACGCCACGCCGGGCGACCCCTCCCTCAGGTGCGGGTAGCCATTGCCGGGGTAGAGTGCGCAGTGTAGCGAGCCTGGGCAGCTGGGTGCGGCCTGGGCAGCTGCTGGCCCTTTCTATACCCTTCACCTGCCATCCTGCACCCTACCCCCAGCTACCCCTACCGCACCTCCGACTCGGTGCCCGCGTGGGCGCTCTTCCTGCTCACAGTGCTGGGCCCGGCGCTCGCCTTTGCCCTCGCGGCGGCCTTGAGCCGGCGCGGGGTGCTCCTGTGAGTGGGGCAGCATCCTGTGGCGGCGGCTGAGGGACGGCGGAGGGCCACGAGGCCACCTGCGGCAGCGCTCAGGGCGCCGCCCCGCAGACGCTGCTGCTGCCTCCCCGACCTCCGTCCCCGCTGCCCGCTCCCGTCTGCAGGCATCACGGCCTGCTCAGCCTGGCCCAGGTATGATGCCACCGCCGCCGCTGCCGCCGCCAGCCCGCGCACCGCAGCCAAGCGCATCGCTTGTGGCCAGCCCCGCGCCACCACACGCCTCCCTGCCACGACACGCCTCCCTGTCACCCTGCCGCCCGCCTGCCCTGCCCTGGCCCCCACCTCCCTCTGTTGCCAGGCCCTCGCCATGTTCGCGCTGCTCAAGCACTTCATCAACCTGTCGGGGGTGCTGCGGCCCGATTGGTGAGCGCAAGGGCCGGGAGAGGGAGCCAGGGCTGAGGGTCGGGGCGGTAAGTCCGCCTAGAGCCGCACAGCGCGCATCAGTCACCCATCCGCCCGCGCGTTGTCCTGTTGCGGGTGTGTAGCGTTCATCCGCCAAGCTGGCCCCTCGTCGACCTTCCGGCCGTGTGCCCAGGTTCTCCCGGCTGGCCACGGCCGACCCGCGGGTGGTGGACGACGGGCGGGAGGCGTACCCCAGGTGCCGGGGGAAGGGGGGGGGGCGTTGGGTGGGGGGTAGGGGGGAGGGAAGGGAGAGGTAGGGCCGGTTGGCGGCATGCGGCCAGAGGAGCCAAGCTGCGAGGGAGCCTTCCAACACCGCTCTTGCAGCCTGGATACGGGCATGCATGCGCATGATACTCCTGCCGGACCCTCGGGCGATAGGATAGCGGCCGCACCGTTGCAGTCACAGCGGATTCACCACACGTTTCGATGCCCTTCCATGCCCCGCCGCTGTCGTCCCTCGCCCCCAGCGGTCACGCGGGCTTCAGCGCCACCAGCGCTGCGCTGGTGTCCTGGTTCCTGGTGGGGGCGCTGCGGCTGCTGGCGCCCAAGGGGCGCAGGCCGGTGAGGCCCGTCCGCACCTCAGTTGGGAGGCAGGGGGGGCAGAGGGTTCACGGGGGAGGCCGCTCGGGCCCATTCTGTGATCCCTGCGTAACGCAACGCCGGCTTCTCAGCTAGCCGCCGGCCCATGGCCCGCCCGCAGGCATCGTTCGCGCTGGCGCTGCTGTGCCTGTCGCCACTGGCGCTGGCGGCATTTATTGCGGTGCGGGGGCGTGGCGGGGCGTGGCGGGCGTGGCGGGCGTGGCGGGCGTGGCGGGCGTGGCGGGCGTGGCGGGCGTGGCGGGCGGGCGCTGCTGTGTGGCTTCTGCGGCTGACACCCTCGCATCACCCACAGCCAAAACCCCTTGCTGCCCTGCCCCTGCCTCTCTGCCCCCGCAGGTGACCCGCCTGACCGACTACCGGCACGCCCCCGCCGACATCAACGCAGGCTACGGGCTGGGCCTGCTGGCGGGCAGCGCCGCCTACTGGCTCAACTTCCACAGGCGAGCGCCGGCAGGGTAGTGCGTGGGGGATCGGGCGCAGGGGCCAGGGCAGGGCACAGGGGGCCGGAAATCCTGAAATGCCCCGCTCGGGGGATCGCGAGCTGCTGTGCCCTCATGCCGTAACTCGCCTTGCGGCCGCACGACCCATCGTTCCGCACACCTGGCCCCTCCGCCCCGGCCGCCCTCCGCAGCCCGCTGGGCGATCTAGCCGGGGAGCCGCGGCTGCATGAGGGGGGAAAGCCGGAGCTGGTCTGGCCCGCGCCAGGCCAGGCCCCGGCTGGCCCCACCCAGTACCACGTGGCGGCAGTGCACGCAGAGGCCGCGCCTTCGCCCGCGGGCCCAGCTGCGGAGGTGGACCCACCAGGCACTGCAGCGCGGCACCCTACTCTCAGCCAGTGGATGGTGGGCAGTGGGTGGAGCATGGGGAGCTCACGTCGCTGGTTCACGGCCAGCGGGCGCGCCAGCATTGGGCGCGTGTAAGGAGGGGAGGATGTCGGGGTTGCGGGGAGAGGGGTTGGTGTTCATTACACGGGAGCGCACTGCCTCACACATATCCTTACGCTACTCGTGGCACTGAACGTTTCTCACAATCAAACGCGAAAACCGCAATCTGGCGCCATCGCTCGTTTTGCTGATACGAGTTGTTTAAGATTGTTTCGGCTCGCGCTTTTTCTTCTGTTCGATTACATATCGCGTTGTTTATGCCGCGTTAACCTGACATTTGGCGGGGCCCCAGCCCCGTCCCACGCGGGTGAAGGGCCCAGCAGCCGCTATGCCCCGTCGAAGCTGTCGAGGGGTCATGATGTTGCGACAGCGCTTCAGCGTGGTGCCTGGGCTCAGCGCTATTGCGATCGCGTGCATTATTGGGCTTGCCAGGGCTCAGACCTGCAGCCCGCTGCTGCCGGGCGAGTCTTGGGAGGAGCAGCTCAAGCAGCAACAGCAACGCGATGATGACGAGGTGTGCCTCTGCGCTCATGCGGCGTACTCGCACTTCTACTCCCGTGTGTTTGGCCGCAATTCCTGCGGCCATCCACGGGCAGCGGAGGTTGCAGCGTCGCCGGGAAAGACTCACATTAACGAGCGAGCTGCCGGTGACGCCAGCGACGGCGACGCTTCATCGCACGCAACAGCCCCCGTCGCTGCCGGTGCCAGCCACAGCGCTGCGAGTGTAGGCGAAGCTCCGGCCACGCGATTCGCTCAGTCCTCTGCCTCTTCTGCGGGGCGATCCTCCTGCGCCGCGAACAGCGGCGCCTCAGCCCCGGGCCCCGGCGGCAGTAGTTCTCCCGAGCTCCAATCTGAGGCCCAGCCCGCGGCTGCGGCCGAGTCAAGTGCCGATCCCAGCCGCCTCATCGTCCGCTTCACGCGCTACTCGGCCGCCGAGGACCTGCGGGCCACCCTGGAGGGCTCGCTGGGCCCCGAGGGCGCTGGCTCGTGGTCCTGGCTGCCGCGCCACAACGCCGCCGCAGCCTACCCCACGGACTTCGCTCTGGTGGCAACCCCGCCCGGAGCCGAGGCCGCTCTGACAGCCCGCCTTCGGTCCGTGGCGGGCGTACGTGACGTGCACCCGGACCGTCGCTTCACCGGCAAGCTGCAGTGGCTCCCCGAGGAGGGTCCGTTGAGAGACGCAGTGCTCGAGGGCCCAGGCCGGGGGCCAGGCGCTGGCCGTCAGCACAGGCGCCAGCTGCTGCAGCAGTGGGGCCGGGCTGGCGAGGATGACGATGTGGCTGCGGCTGCGGCTGGCGAGGAGGCGGGGCTGGACGGCCCCGACGAAGTGGTGTTCTCGGTTGTGCGGCGGCCGGGGCGCATGGTGACGCGCTTCTCCGCCGAGGACCTGGGGGGCGACCTGCAGTCGGGAGGGGTGGCCGGCGAGGCCGAGCACGGCGCCGAGGCGGCGCAGGCGTGGCGGCACGCGGGCGGCGCGGCGCTGGGCGAGCAGGAGCTGGGCCTGGATGGGTCGGGCGGCCGCAGGCTTGAGGGCCTGGAGGAGGCGGGCTGGGAGGAGCCTGACGGACGCAGCGGGATCAGCGGCAGCCGGCGGAGGATAGCCGCGGCGGAGCCTCTGCGCGGGACGGCTCTGGGGCAGGGCCCGGGGACAGCGGGCGGCCACGCGAAACAGGCTGCCGGCAAGCGGCCCGGCGGTGGCGCGGAGCACCGGCTGCGAGCAGAGGGCCACCAGCCCGAGCGGCTGCGGGGGCAGCACGACGGCGGCGCGCTCCACGGCCACGGGGACGACACGGCGGCTGCGGCGCACGAGCGGCAGCGGCACCAGCACCCGGAGCAGGCCGCTCACATTCGCGGCTCGGCGGGGCGGCAGGGCAGCGCGGAGCAGCAGCTGGGCGCTGGCGAGGCCAGCCTGCACCGTGGCGGGCGCGGCGGCCCCTCGCTGGGCGCGGGCGGCGACAGCGAGGCGCTGCCGGGCGCCCCCTCGCTGTCGGGCCCGGGGCGGCGCCTGCACCTGGCGGGGCACGGGGGCACTGTGCCGCTGATGCTGGAGGCGGACAAGCTGTGGAAGCTGGGCTACACGGGCAAGGGCGTGCGGGTGAGGGAGGGGTCCGAGGGGGAGGGAGGAGGGGAGAGGGTGCTGGAACGGGGGAAGGGATGCTGTTTGGGGTGGCGCGCAGGCGGTGATGGGCCGGCTGGGCGCAGGGTTCTCCTGTGCCCGCCCTGCTGCCCACCTTTTTTGTCTTCCCCCTCATGCCCGGCACCCGTGCGGGCAGGTGGGCATCTTCGACACCGGCATCCGGCCCGACCACCCCCACATCCGCAACATCCGGGAGCGCACCAACTGGACGCACCAGGACTCGCTCAGCGACGGACTGGGCCACGGCTCGTTCGTGGCGGGTGGGCAGGGGGGAGGGTGGCGCTTTGGGGTGCTTGCTAGCTAGTCGGCGGGCGGTGTCGGGAGGGGTGTCTGTCTGGACCTTATCGCCACTGCGCAGCCTCTGACTGCGCAAGCGTGGCACAGGCAACGTGGCTGCCCTGCGCTGTGCTCTGACGGGCCTAGCGGCTTGCCGGCGCTGCGGCTTTGGGGGCCCTCGCATCTGACGCCTGCAGGCGCCAGCTGGGGCACCGGCCGTGCGGCCCGGGGGCCAGGCCGGTGCGCCTGCTGCCCGGGGGGCGCCGCATGCAGCCCTGGGGGCGGCCCGACCCACCCACACAGCCCGGCGCCCGCTCCGTCCACACGTTGTGCCCTCCCGCTCTTCCCCTCCCATGCAGGCGTGGTGGGCGGCCAGGACAGCCAGTGCCCGGGCTTTGCGCCTGACGTAGAGCTGCTGACCTTCAAGGTGCGCCCGAGGAGGAGGGCAGCGAGGGGGGCGAGGGGGGGCGGACTGACAGCGGGGCTTAGGCGGCGGCAGCAGCGGAGGAGGAAGGGATTGCACCCGCCCGTGTCCTTGAGCTCCTGCGCTGTCCACCCCTCCTGCCCCAACCCCACCCCACCCCCGTCCCTCCTCCCTGCCAGGTGTTCACTGACGACCAGGTGTCGTACACCAGCTGGTTCCTAGACGCTTTCAACTACGCCATCGTGGTCAAGGTGCGGCCGGACATTGGGGGCGTGGGGAGGGGAGGGGAGGGGCGGGGAGGAGCGGGGAGGGCGGGGCTGGAGGATGGGATAGGGGGCGGCGAAGCGCGTGGGCGGCCTTGGGAGGATAATTGGGGAAGATATTGAAGGATTGAGCCGTTAGCGCGGACCGATTTGGGCTGTTTGCGGCCCAATGGCCTGCAAACGTACAGCCCCCCTCCCCACCTGCTGGCCCCTGTCCAGTTAGCCGGCGCCTCTGCCCACATGCCCGGCCCCCATCCCTGTGTCCCCGGCCTGCCCCCTATCGCCCTCCGTCCACTGCCTGCCCCCTGCCGCCCCCCAGGTGCACGTCATCAACCTGTCCATAGGCGGCCCCGACTACCTGGACCAGCCCTTCGTGGACAAGGCAGGGACGCCAGGGGGAAGGGAGGGGAGGGGTCTGCGGGGTCTGTGTGGGGGCGGATGCGCTGCTGGTATGTTGAGACACGGGCCGCTGATGCTGTCGCTGGGGTTGTCCCCTCCCATCTCCTACTCGCTCTACTTCTGTCGGCCCTGCCTCTCATGTCCACTGCGACCTCGTGTCTTGTGCCTCCCCCTCTCTCCCCCTCCTCGCCTCTCTCCCCCCTCCCCCCTCCGCCCCCAGGTGCTCGAGGTGACCTCCAGCGGCATCATGCTGGTCAGCGCCATCGGCAACGACGGCCCGCTGTACGGCACCCTCAACAACCCCGCAGACCAGAACGACGTCATCGGGGTGGGCGGCATCGACAACTGGGACAACATCGCGGGGTTCAGCAGCCGGTAGGATGGCATTGCAGCCTGGCGTTGCTGTTGCGAGCCTCCACACGCCTTCCACCACCGCGGCCCTCACTCGTGCCCCTGTTACCCCACCCCTCAGCGGCATGAGCACCTGGGAGCTGCCCCGGGGTTGGGGCCGCGTCAAGCCCGACATCATGGCGTACGCCAAGGACGTGCAGGGCAGCAAGATGCAGGGCGGCTGCAGGAGCCTGTCGGGTGAGGACGACCAGGGGGGGGGCCTGGGGGCGGTGGGCGCGGGCATGCGGGGAGTGCAGCCTGTGGCACCACGGCATAGGCTTAGCCGCCGCACCAGGCCTGGAACTCGGATGCTGCAGAGGGGATGCTCACCCCCCGTGACGACTGGCAGCCACCATCGGCTCGATCCCTGCCTATCCCGCATCCGCCCTTGATAACTGCTCGCGCACCCCTGCTCCTCCCTGCTGCCGCCCGCCTCTCCACCCGACTCCCCGCAGGCACCTCGGTCGCCTCCCCGGTGGTGGCTGGCGCGGTGTGCCTGCTGGCTAGCACCGTGGGCGGTGAGGAGGCGATGCGGGCGGTGCTCAACCCCGCCTCCATGAAGCAGGCGCTGGTGGAGGGCGCCGTGAGGCTGCCCAACCTCAACCTCTACGAGCAGGTGCGAGGGGTGGGCGGGCGGGAGGCGGGGGGAGGGGGAGACGAGAGGGTCGGGTCGTGGAAGAGCTCGGTGGGGGTTGGCGCGAGCCGGGAGGAATTGGGGCAGGTAGTTGGAGGAAACTGGCATTCTTGCCGAGGGACAACCGGGCTCATTCGGCACCCCTCAGCCCTTCTCGTGGCCCCGTTCACCATTCTCAGCCCCGTCATCCTCCACCCCCGGGCCCCCAACCCCCAGGGCGCCGGCCGCATCAACCTGCCCAACAGCATGGCCATCCTGCAGGTGCGGCCGGTGGACGAGGCGAGGGGAAGGGGGGCCAGGAGCGTGTCGCCCGAGTAGGAAACGCGCAGGTAGCGGGATAAGCTTGCTTGGCCGGTTGGCTTCAGAGCCATGGGGCTGCCGGGGCAGCCACGACGGAGCTCCACCCAGGGCAGGGCACGGCAGGGCAGCGCACGCGATCAGCGTGCGGACGTGTGGCTGCAGCGCGGGGAGGCTCTAGGCGGCGGGGCGCCAGCGCTGCACACTCGCACTGCCGCCTGCCGCCGCCCGCACGCCTGGTGCCCCCCGCCGGCGTCTGACCTGCCTGCCGTGGGCGCCCGACCCCGCCCCCTGCCCCCTTCGCCCCTGCAGTCGTACAAGCCGCGCGCCTCGGTCATCCCCGCCTCCCTGGACCTGGCCGACTGCCCCTACACCTGGCCCTTCTGCAGGCAGCACCTGTACGCGGGTGAGGCGGCGACGGAAGCGGGGCCGGGAGGGATCGGAAGGTGCCATCGCAGCACCACCGCACCACCTCCTCAACCCGCCCCCCTCCCCTGCCATCTCCCCTGCCATCCCCTCCCCCTCCCGGCGCCAGGCGCGCTGCCGGTGCTGTTCAACGCCACGCTGCTCAACGGCCAGGGCGTGGTGGGCCGCCTGGACGGGCCGCCCGTGTGGCTGCCCGCCGACGAGGGCGGCGCCCACCTGCACCTGGCCTTCGAGTGGAGCGACGTGCTGTGGCCCTGGTCCGGTTACCTGGCGCTCTACATCCGGGTGCGGGCCTCGGGGGCCAACTACAGCGGCCTCGCCAGCGGGGTGGTGGAGGCGGTGGTGGAGTCGCCGCCGGGCCCGGGCGAGGAGGCGCCGCGGAGGTGGGTCGGGGCGCCGCGAGGGGTGGCGGGGGCGCGTGGCCGTGGGCGTCGGGGGCGTGTAAGCGGGTTGGGCGGCGCGGGGAGTGCAAGCGGAACGTGGGGGCGACCCTGCGTCGTGTAGAGACCGGACAGGCGCGCGGCCTGAAAATCGTCACTCGGAAGCCCGCCGCACCTAACCCTCACTCCCACCCCCAACCCCGCTGGCATCCCCTCCCCTTCGCCTCACGCTGCATCTCCCGCCCCTGCCCTGCCCACCCCCAGGTCCGTGGTGCGCATGCCGCTGCGCGCGCGCATCGGCCCCGCGCCGCCCCGCAACCGCCGGCTGCTATGGGACCAGTTCCACAGCCTCAAGTACCCGCCCGCCTACCTGCCCCGCGACAACCTGGACGTTAAGTCCGACATCCTGGACTGGCACGGCGACAGCCCCGCCACCAACTTCCACGGCCTCTTCAACGAGCTGCGGGACAGGGGCTACTTCCTGGAGGTGGGGCGGGCGGGGAAGGAGAGCGGGTAGGAGGGAGGAGGGGGGAAGGGGAGGGGGATTGGGGCAGGGGAGGGCGTGATGGGAGGGGCACGAGGAAAGGGGGAGGGGGAAAGGGCAGGGAGCGTCACGCGCCAGTACTCAGGGGGCCGTTCGGAGAGCGGGTGTACCACCCATATCGCCGTTGCTGGCCTAACCGGCCTCAGCGCAACAGACACACTCAGTCGAGCAATTCAAAGCGCACGCCCTCCGCCCCTCCTCCTGCCGCTTGCGCCATGCACCCCCACTGCTTCCACCCGTGCTGCCCCCCTCCGCCCCCAGGTGCTGGGCTCGCCCACCACCTGCTTCGACCCCAGCCAGTACGGCGCACTGCTGGTGGTGGACGCAGGTGGGCCGGGGAAAGGGAGGGAGGGAGGGAGGGGCGGGACGTATCCAGGGTGCAGCGTGCCACCAACACGCGCCTGGCCCACTGGCGGGGACGCTGCCACCCATGAGCCCCTGCCCCCGCCCACCACCCGCGCCACCCTGGGCCCCGCTGCCCTCCCTGCGCCCTGCCCCCCTGCCCCCAGAGGAGGAGTGGTACCCCGCCGAGGTGTCTGCCATGGAGGCGGCGGTGGGGCAGGGGCTGTCGATCATCGTGGTGGCGGACTGGTACAACGTGGCCAGCATGGAGCAGGTGGGGCCGGGTGGCAGGTGGGGGCCGGGGGAAAGAGGGGAAGAGCGTCAGGGAGCTGGGACAGAGATGGCATGGGGGCGAAGGGTACCGGTTGGGGCCGCGGTCACGCCGCCTGTGTGCCAGCGCGCTGTGCCAGGCCCTCTGACGCCCCCCTTGGCGCAACCCTCTCCCTCTGGCCCAGATGCGCTTCTTCGACGACAACACCCGCTCCTGGTGGACCCCCGCCACGGGCGGCGCCAACGTGCCCGCGCTCAACGACCTGCTGGCGCCCTTCGGCCTGGCGCTGGGGGACGCAGTGCTGCACGGCAGCACCACGCTGGGGGGTGCGTGGGGCCGGAGGGCAGGGGGAGGGGCTGCGAGCTCGGGAGAAAGGGGCGCAGCAAGGCCGCTGCGCGGGCGGGGGCAGCAGGAGCTGAGGCCAGGTGTAGCGAGGCAGCTCGGGGAGCGCAGCGAGCCCTGCCCTGCCCTGCCCCATGCTGCCCCGCCCCGCCCCGCTCCCCCCTGCCCCGTCCTGCCCCCTCTCCTGCCTGCGCAGGCAACAAGGTGGTGCTCAACCACGGGGCCGACATCGCTAAGGTGCCCGCAGGGGGCTGGCTGCACACGGTGCGTGCGGCGCCTGTGCGCTACGAGGGGAGGGGGTGCGCGCGTGACACGGAGTAGCCGGGCGTGAGCAGTGCTGGCCAAGATGAGCGAAGGTGGCGGGGGCAGTGCCCAGATGCACTGCGGGCGGCATGCTCAGTGCGGCATGGCGCCGGCATCCACACGCTTGTCTATGTGCCAGGCACCCCCAGTGCGGTGCTCCCCCGCCTTCCCACCCACAAGTTGAACATGCGCCCTATCAAGTTCACACACCTGCCCTGCCCTCAGGCCGAGCTGAGCAACGCGGCGCACAAGGGCCAGACCGCTGCCTTTGGTTGGCTGGGCGGCGTGTCGCACGGCTCCGCCGGGGGGCACGTGGTGGCTCTGTCCGACTCCAACTGCCTGGACCGCAGCCACATGTCCACCAACTGCTACGACCTGCTGGGCCGCCTGCTGGCGCGGCTGCTGGACGGCGCCGCCGACAAGGGGGTGCTGGACGAGGCGGTGCGTGGCGGGGCGCCGGGCTGGGGGGGCGGGGGAGGCGGGGAGGCGGGCATGGGCTAAGATGGGACGGCGAGGGGCGGGCGAAGCACTGCGAGGGTTTGGTCGCGAGGCGTTGGCGTGGGTCGGCATGAACACTGGGTTGGGTCTGCTGCCGACGAGTATCCCCGTATCGGTGCTCTGACGAGCCGCATGTCTTACCTCAGTCCACGCCGATGGGTTGGCCGTGCTGGTCGCCAGCCTGCCCTGCTCGCATCCCAACGCCGGCCTGCGTGCTTGCTTCTCGCTTGCTGACCTCCGACCCCGACCCACGCCAACGCCCCCCCCCCAGGCCAAGCTCAAGGAGGCCTACGTGACGCCGCACTACAACTTCTCGATGCCCGCCCGGCGGCCCGAGTCAGAGTACAACTTCACCGAGGTGTCGTACGTGCTGAGCACCCCGCCGCAGGGGGGGCCGCATGGCCAGCCCGCCTGCTTCCCCAACGCCCACTGCAGCCGCATGCCTGACAGCTACGAGCCGTGCCAGGTGCGGGAGGCAAGAGGAGGGAGTTTGGGGCGCACATCATGGCAGCACGGTGGAAGGGCGTGCTGGGGGGCGGAGGGGGGGAAGAAAGCAAGGCGTTGGTTCTGTGATGCTGCATCACGTGTCTCCTTACCTCTCGTCCTCCCCCCCTCTCCACGCAGGTATTCCTGGGCGCCAAGGCGGAGGCGCCGCCCCGCAGCTACAGCGGCCTGCTGCCCAATGCCACAACGATCAGCCCCGGGGCAGCAGCCACCGCACCCAGCGGGGCGGCCAGGGTGGGGTCAAAGGCCGCAGGTGCTGCAACGGGGGCGGGCGCACCGGGCGCCACAGCAGGGGCTGGAGGCGTGGGGCTCGGCGCCGGCGCGGCTGCTGGCGCTGGGGGCCCGGCTCAGGCGGTCGGCTCCGGCCTGGGGGCCTTGGCCGGCTTGGCAGGGCCCTGGTGGAGGTCGCAGTGGGTGGTGCTGCTGATGCTGGCATTCCTGCTGGGGCTGGGGCTGCTGCTGGGGCTGTGGGTGCGGAGGCTAGGCGGCGGCCTAGGCCGGGCAGGACCGGTGGCCAGCACTGTGGGCGTGCGGCGGCTGGGCTGGGGCTACGCACGGCCACGGGGCAGCGAAGTATGAGCGTGGATGTGTAGGCCAAGGCGCAAGCTAAAGGCCTCCTGATGCGGGGCTGGTTGCGGCAGGTGGTTGTAACAGTCTGCAAGGCAAAGAAAGAATCGGAATCGGGCCAAATCAGGGGCAAATCCGCTCCCATGCCCCAGCCGTCCCCGGCCCTCCCGCCCAGCTCGCCACGGAGGGTTTCTTTATGGGCCCTGTGCCCACCCTGTGCCCACCCTATCGACAGGCTGCAATCGGTGCGATGCTCGTGAGGCTCATTTCTCCTCACCTTACTTTCACATGATGTCCTCCCGCAACGTTTAGACTGCAGGATGAGGGAAGAGGAATGCTGTGTCGTACATGCTGGGCATGCTGCGTCGCCAAACTTCCGGGTTTGCCACTTTCGGCTCGCCGACACAACCTGTGCAGCATCAAATATCTGGCATAGTATGTAAGATACCCGTCAGCGCCTGACAGGCCGTAATGCAGTGTACAATGTCACTCGGGATCAATGACCCAGAGAAGCTCAAAGCTTACAGCATGGTACCGCGCATCCTTCAAGTGCCAAAGCTTGCCAGCGACACCCTGGAGCTGTGGCCCAAGGCTTTTTGAATGTGGCAGACATGCTGCTGGCAGTTTTGTGGTCTGCTGGTGAGGGGGCTACCAGGGGAGATTGGTCGACTCAGTGGAATCTAGGTGCGCACACCATGGGCGCAGACCATACTTCCCTGTGTTTGCAAGCTTGCCAGAGTTTCCTGGGCGCTCCCCCAGTCCCAACATGCTCAACAG
>BDDC01002382.1:1291-13490 GCA_001662425.1 Chlamydomonas sphaeroides | reverse complement strand
GGGGGGGGGGGGGGGGGCGCTGGGCCTGACGGCTCACCGCGCAGGAATGCAAGCTGCCCCTGGACTCCATACCTACTACCTACGACGTATCTTCAATCTAACCGGTACAGTCTTAGAGTCCCTGGGCTGCCAGTAATGGCGGTTGTCTCACAGGTATCTTTCGCTGACCTTTAACGCTGGTTGGACAGTAAAAGGGCCTGGGGCCTGGGGCCGATGATGGCTGGGCGCGCTGGGGTTGGCATGGATCGGCCGAGCCCAGCCCGGGGCTGAGCCCCCGCCCGCGGCCTGACCCTTGACCCCGGGGCCAACCACCCTCGCCCCCCCTCCCTCCGCCCCTGTGCGGCAGCACGCAGCCTCGCTCCGTGCAGCAGCGTGCCTCCGTGCCTGACGGTACGCCTCACCCCTGGCACCTCCCTCCCTCCCTCCCTCCCTCCCTTCCCCGTCCCTCCCTCCCGCGCAGCGTGCTGGGCGTGCTGTTCGAGCTGGCGCCGCCCTCGCCCGCCGACACGCCCCCCTCCTCCCCCTCCTTCGAGGACGGCAACGACGGCTCCGCCGGCCCCTCCGCCCCGCGGCCCTCTGCCGACGACAACCCGCTGCTGGAGGCCGTCTTCGCGCACATGCCCAGCCGGGAGGGGGTGGGGCGCCGGCGCGAGATGGGACACTGTAGCAGGCCGGGAGGGGGGCCGGTGTACCGCCGCACCCAACCCGACCCGGGCTCCCAACCTAACCCAGCCCAACCCGCGCACATCTTTGCACACACGCCCAGCCGGGAGGGGTGCAGGCGCGGCGCGACATACACACGAGGACACTGCAGCCGGGCACCGGAGGGGGGGACGCCCCCCAAGTCCCAACCCAACCCGGCACACACACCAACCCGTCGCCCACGTCCACACCACACGACCTAACGCCGGCCCGGCACTCCGAGCGGCCCCTTCCGTCGTCGCCCCTCCCGTTTGTTTCTACCGCCGGCGCTTGCACCGCACCGCACCGCACCCGCCAACCGCCAACCGCCAACCGCCGCCCCCCCTCCTTCCTGCTCCCCCCATCCTCACCCCCAACCCCTGCCAGGCCATCAACTTCCTGCCGGCCGGCGCGTCTATCCAGCTGGGCCAGCTCATGGGGGTGGCCACACTGCCGCAGCAGCCGCAGCGGCAGCCGGCAACGGCGGCAGCCGGCCGCGGACCCGCCTCCCCAGCCGCTGCCGCCGGCGCCGCCGCCGCCGCCGACCCCTCCTCACCGCCGTACCTGGCGTACGAGGGCAGCCTCACCACGCCGCCCTGCACGTGAGCGGGGCCCGGGGGACTGGGGCGAGGAGATGGGGAAAGCGTGTGTGTGTTTGGGTTTGGCAGGGGCCGCCCCACCCGGCGTACCCTCACCACGCCGCCCACGCACGTGAGCGGGAGGGAGGGGAAGGGGGGGGGAAGGGAGATGGGGAACGGGGGCAATGGCACGTGCTACCGACCGACGTGTGTGTGTATGCGCGTGGTTTGCTCCCGTTCGCCCCCCTGCATCTTCCCCTTCCCCCGTTCCCCCGCAGCGAGGGCCTGCTATGGCACGTGCTCACAACCCCGCAGCGCATCAGCGCCAGCCAGGTGGGGGGGCGGTTGGCGGTTGGTGATTGGTGGTTGGCGGTTGGCGGTTGGTGGTTGGCGGTTGTATGCATGGCGCAGGGGCCGACGGGATTGGCGGCGGGAAGGCCAGTGGCGGGCTTCAGGTCGGGTGGGCACGTCCCCGGGCGGAGGCTGCCCGTGCTGGCGGTTGGCTATGGCGCCCGCCTCTGTCTGTCTACCGCTCTCCGCATCCGAGGAGCGACACTGCGCCCCCATTCATGACACATCAAAGCCTCTGTCTGAAAATCTGGTAGCCCTCATCCTGCCGCGCCCACGCCGCATCCCTGCCCTCCCGCCGCGCTTCGCCCTCCCCGCTCCCCCCCACCCCCCAGTGGCGCCGCTACCTGGCGGCGGTTGGGCCCAAGGACTGCCACCGCAACGCCACCGCGCCGCCGCCGCCGCCGGCCGCCGCCACCAACGACACCGGCGGCGCCACCGCCGCCAGCACGACCGCGCCGGCCGCCGCGGCGGCCCCTGTTGGCGGCCGCTCTAACGCCACCGCCGGCGGAGCGGGCCGCGCCGGCGGCGCCGCCGCCGCCAAGCCAGCGCCGCCAGCCCGCAACGCCTCCTCCTCCGCCAGCGGCGCCGCCGGCCCCTCCTCCTACGCCAACGGCGGAGCGTCGCAGCAGCAGCAGCAGGCGGGCAACGCCTCCGCCGCCGGCCGCGCCCCAACCGTCGAAACCCAGAGCGCCCGCAGCCCGCTGCGCCGCCGCCTGCTGGTGGGTGCTAGGGTCCGCTTGCTCATGATGTTTGGGTATGACATCACATGCGCGAATAATACTCACTGCGCCGCTGCCTACTAGGCGTGTCGGCTGCGAACCACGGCCTGCGTGCGCTTTCGATGCAGCGAGGGCACAATTCATGTTTTCGCAGGTTACAGATATTCCTTCTTTGACTTCATTCTAGCTTATCATAAATCTGCCCTGCCGGCGGAGCCCCACCAAGATATGTATTGGCCGCTTGGCCCCCCACACACGACCCACCGTTTGTTTTTCATGTACAGTATGCCCCAGCCACAGTATGCCCCACACTGTTCCCAACCAACCATGTTCCCCGCAGGCGCAGCCCTCGTCCGCAGCCACGGCGGCTGGCGGTGCCGCCACGACGACCCAGGCGCAGCCGGCGGCGGGCGGCGAGGCGGCTGCGGAGGGAGACGAGTGCGACGGCGGCGAGCCGGCGGGCGAGCCGGACGAGTGTGGGTGCGGGGGCGCTGGGCCGTGGGCTGGGAGGCCGTGGGAGGCCGTGGGAGGCCGTGGGAGGCCGTGGGCTGTAAGGCCTGCTGCGCAGGGTCGGGGACGCGGGGGTGTGGGTGGGATGGGTGAGATGGGGATAGCGCTCATGCCCACTTGCATATGGGGTGGGGAGAGCGGGGAACCCGGAGCTACCTCTTTCCCCACGCGATCCGCCGATCCCCCGTCGTGCCCCTGCTCGTCTCCTGCCGTACCCGCCGCCCAAACAGACACGTGCACGCTGGCCGGGTACGGATACAACTACCGCCTCGTGCAGCCGCTGTACGGCCGTACGGTCAAGGTGGCGGCCTGAGCGCCGGCTGCCGTACCGGAGTCACGACAGCGGCCGCGGCGGCTGCGGCGCAAGTGCTCGGGCTCGCGGGGCTGGAGTGCTTGATTGACCGAAAGGGAATATTGCGTCGCGGAAAGATATGGCCAGAGCGTGGGCAGAGCACAGTGAAACATGCCTGGGCTGTCGGCAGCCGGGGCGTGCGGGCGGCGGCACCTGCGAGCGGTGGCGGTGGCGGTGAGGTCGCACGAGCAGCGGACGGTGCGCGAGGGGTGTGTGCATGCAGGCGGGGTCGCAGCAAGGACCGCGCGAGGTAACGAGGCGTCGTGTGGTCGACCCCCTAGGATGTCGGCTTTACGGGGTGGCAACGGTTGCTGCATGTCTATGAGGCGGTCGGAAAATGTGTACATATCGCACAATGTCATGGTTTAGGGCACCAAGCATGCCGCAGTTGATAGCGCGTAGCATCCGGTGAGGCGCGCAGGTTCCTCGTGGCGACGCCTGGCCCATGGGTCCGGAAAGTTGTTGTTGCGTAGCTCGTTGTTGCCAGGTCTGTTGCTGCAAGTACATGAAATGCAAACGAAGCTACCGATATTGACGCATCTCCCCTGGCCGCGCACGCATCTTTGCCGCTGGTCGCTTCCGTAGGGGGGCAGGGGCCCGGGTTTCATTTGGTTACGAACATGTTGTCGTTCCGACCTCCGCCGCATTGCGTGCCACACGCGCCCAGTCAGTAGCTGTGCATACTGCACATCGCCATGGCTCGCCTTGCCTACCTACTCACGCTGCTTGCGTTGCTGGCCTTCGCGAAAGCAGCAATCGACCTCGCTGACGACGAGGCCGGCCCAGCCCCACCGCTTCCAAAAGGACCAGCATGGAATCGGCGACCGGTTGAGAAGCCGATCAAGACCTATTCGCACGGCGCCAAGGTGCGCATGCGACACCGCGACAACGCGCCTTTGTCACCTCGTCACCAGCATCGCAGAATCCGACGGCTATGCTGCTAACTATGCCCCGCAGTTTAAGCCCGAGAACTGCGCTGTGACGAGCAAGACATACGACCTAATCGGCGTTCGGTTCACGGCAAGTGCCCGGCGCCCAGCCCGCGTCCTTCCCCCCACATACAAACGCCTCCCCCTCGCCTTCCCCCGCCTTCTAGAACCCTCGCGCATCCATCTGTCCTCGGCTGCAAAGCTGCCATGGACGCAACACGGACGCGGCGCCAACGCCCCCCCGCCCACGGCCGCAACCCCACACGCCCCGCCCCTCCCGGCCCCCACCCCGCGTAACCGCACCGCACGCCGCGCTGCGCCCAATACGAACCCTGCCAGCCCCCCTAAAACCTCCCCCCCTGCGGTTCCCTGCGCGGGATCCTGCCGGGATGCGGACCAAACGCCGCCACCGACAACCCGAGCCCTGAGCCCCGGCCCTGTGTCGGCAGTTCCACTCCCCTGGATCCCTAGAGATGAGCCCTTGCCGCGTCAGCCGGGAACACGCCAGGACATGGACCAGGGCCCTCGCCCGGCAGCGCCCGTTGCCCTGAACCCGCGCCCCAGGGGCCCTGTTGCCCCACTAGCCACTAGCCGCTGCGCTGCGGTGCCGGGAGGCGTACCCCTGTCCCCGGCTCTGTCGCTCCGCCGCCGTGAGCCGCTATGCCCTATGTCCCGCGGGCCGGGAGACGGAATGTGCCGAGGGACACGGACAGCGAGGGCGGGGGCGGGGCGGGAGGGGCACGCAGGATGGGCACACAGAGCCGCTGGACATGGACGGCGGGGACGGGGGCGGGCTGGGCGGGGCGTCGGCAAACATGGTGCCCGGCGCGCGATTGCCGGGCTCCCCCGGGGAAGGGTCACACACAGCGGTGAAGGAGGCACGCGTGGCGCCGGTTACGGCGCCGGTGGGAGGGGAAGGCGCCGGTGCGGCAGCACGGGCCTGCCGCCGGTGCCCGATCCCCGCCTCTCGCGCTCTGCGCCCTGTCCTCGGTTCTTCCAGTGCCTCGGTCCAGGGCCCTCGCCTGGCCCGCAACCCCGGCACCCCTCCCTGCCTCCAAGCTCCTCTCAAACCCCACCACCAGCGCGGGCTGCAGGACGGCATCCTCTCTGGCACCTTGCACTGCTAGGCTGCGCCTCGCATACCATGTGCAACGTCCACCCTGTGCTGCTCACGCCCCCCTCCCGCAGGGCTGGCTGGAGAACGGCACCGTGTTTGACACCAACGTGGAGGAGCCGGAGCCGCTCAAGTTCGCCATCGGGCGCCTGCGGGTGGGTCGTGCCGAGGGCCATTGCTGACCGGTCGTGCCAGTGCCCTTTGGCGCTTACTTCTGGGTGTTTCCAGTGCCCTTTGGCGGTTTGCCACGCGAGGCCTTGCGGCGCTGGCAGTGCGCCGGCGATCGGCAGCCTCGGGTGGGCTGGGGTGAGGCCGTTGCTTTGGGTGTTGGCAGCCCCGGGGCTTGACTATCTGGGGTCGGCGCAGGCGCAGGCGCAGGCGCAGGCGCAGGCGCAGGCGCAGGCGCAGGCGCAGGCGCAGGCGCAGGCGCAGGCGCAGTGCGGTGATGGGCCGCCGCGAGCTCTGGCGCCGGGGTGCCGTGGGTTCTTTGGGGGGGTGCAGCCGTGGAGCTGGGAGCGGCGGGAGGGCTGCGGCAGCGGGCGGCGATGGCGGTGCTGGGCCATGGCACTGCGCTGCCACGCCGAGCGCCGGCGCTCGCCGTGGCCTGGGCGGCGAGGTGTAGGAAGGGCGTGCTCGCGCGCTGGCCGCTGTCTCCCCTCGCTTGACGCCTCCCCTGGCCCCCCTTGCCCATCTTGTCCGGGCGCCGCAGACCATCCTGGGCTGGGAGCGCGGCCTGCTGGGCATGTGGTGAGCGCCGGGGCTGAACGCTCCCACGTGATTCTTTATATGTACTATTTATTTATGATTGCTTGTATTCTACATGATTGTTTACATGAACTACATTACATGTGTAGCGAGGCGCGGCCTGCTTGGCATGCGGTCAGGCCAGGGCGGCCGGCAGCAAACGTGGCCACATGTGCGGTGTGCCGGCGTCTCGTACCGGACGGGCGGTGCGGCGCGGTGCACGCGGCGTGCAAGGCCGGGGACGGGGCTGGGACTCTGGCCCGGCCTGAGGGCGCGGCCGCTCGCACTCAGCTGGGGACAGCTGAGGGCCCATGGGCCGCTTCGGCCCTCGTCGGGCCTTGGGGCCCATGTCACCTGCCGCGGCCCCGCCAACCGGCGACAAGGCCGCATAGTGCACGCCCAGGGCGGCGGTGAGGCCGGCTGTGACCGGGCCGGGCCGGGCCGGCCGGGCCGCTTGCGCCGCTTCAGTGCGGAGTGACGGTCTGCAGCAGCACTGAATCACCGCTCGTTCCCTGCCCGCCCTGGCAGCTTGGGAGCGATCCGCAGGCTCAAGGTGCCCAGCTACCTGGGCTCCGGATCTTGCCTGCTCATATAACATACATGTGTAGATCATGTAATATAATTTTACAATCTTATAATGCCACCTTTCTGCCTTGCCCGCCCCCGCAGCGTGGGAGAGATCCGCAAGCTCAAGGTGCCCAGCTACCTGGGCTACGGCGAGAAGGGCTGGCCCGACAAGGTCCCGCGTAAGTGGCATTAAGTTTGGCAACATTTTGTATATATATCTGTCATTAATCTGTCTCATTATATGCGTTACTGCCTGCGCTACATGGGGACTAGGGCTGGCCCGACAAGGTCCCCCGTGAGTGGTGGCATGTGTGTACCCATGTAGTTGCGGCCCCACGTAAATGACCCAGTCGCGCCGTAACTGCCACGTAACTCCCATGTACCTGAAATCTTAAACCCGAAACCCTGTGCCCCCCGGCGCTCTCCCGCCGCAGCCAACGCGGACCTGTTCTTCGGTGGGTCGTGGTCCGGGCGGGTCTGGGTCGGGCGCGCCGGGGCCGAGAGGGAGCACGGTGGGGGCAGCGACGGGGAGCGGTGGGGGCTGCAGCGATGGGGGGCGTCGCGGGCTGGGGCTGGGGCTGGGGCTGGCTGCTGGCGCGGACGGTGGAGCCCTCCACAGACAGCGCAGTTTGGGACCAATCGCGTCTGCCAAGGGGCCGCAGTGCTCCCCTTTTTGCGTCAGCATCCCCGCCGCCGCTACTTGCATGTTCGTCAGCACATGGCACGACGCGCCTAAGCGCTCAAACACGTCAAACTCGCCCCATCGCTGCGGCCATGTGTGCAGAGATCGAGATGACGTCGATCGAGAAGGATACACGCAAGTGGAGCATGGACGAGCGCATGGAGCGCGCCAAGAAGTACATGATCGAGGACTACATGAACGGCCAGGGCGAGGGCGAGGAGGAGGAGGAGGCGCCGTCGCGCGCGCGGCAGAAGGGCGCCGAGCTGCGGTAGCGCAGAGGGTGGCGGAAACGAGGAGGGCATCGACTTCGTAACCAGGAGGGCATCGGATCGTTCGCCAGGAGGGTGTGTCCGCCGTGCTGCGTTTGGTGGTCGTAACATGCCGCGAGCATTGACAGGGCTGCTGTTCAATGCGTGCTGCGGTGGTAGCATGCCCGGAGAATGGGCCGGAGCAGGAGGCCCGAGCAGGAGGAGGATGCACGAGGAGGGCCGAGGAGGAGGTGTGACTGCTGTTGGATGTGGATAGAGCGGCTGTTGCTGTGTGGGATGCGCTGCGTGGGCGAGCGGGCACGGCGGAGAGCGCCGCGAGGGTGGCCGTCCAACCAGGAAGTCCTTCGCCGGCGAGGGCGAGGAGGAGGAGGAGGAGGAGGTGGAGGAAGGGGAGAACTATGCTGCAGGAGGCCCGAGGAGGAGGCGTGGCGCGCCCTGTGCCTGGCGAGGCCTGGGAGAGGGCGGCGGGGAGGGTGTGGACTGTGGAGGCGCCCAGCTGTGATGCTGCAGGCGTGGGGGGGGGGGGCAGGGGCACCGACCTGGGCGTACCTGGGTCACAGGGCTGGCAGAGCGGGCGGCGCGGCCTTTCGAGGGGCAAGGCCGGCAGGCGCTGCCGCTGGCGCAGCGGCAGAGCGCGGTCGGTGCTGAGCGCGTTGGGTGGAGCGGTCGTGACGAGGGCCGCGGCCACCTGCCCGCCGAGGAGGCGGGCACGAATTGTGCGCGGGGCGGCGCCGGCCGGGCGAGGTGTGCTTGAGCGTGCGGTGCGTGAACTGCGGGCAGCGGCGATTGGATACGGGGGCGATGAGGAGGGATCGAGCTGCTGGCCGCGATCCGGGCCATCTAGCCGCAACGCGCGCATGCCGCGAAATGGGGGCGACGCAGCAGGTGAGGTGACACGTAACACATGCACCGCCACATGTCGAGGGTTGCCAAATCGCTTTTAATGCGCCACTAGCTACAGGAATCCTTGAGGGTGTGTTGCGGGCTCGAGCTTGCGTGGCGCAGCGTGGCGTGACAGCTGGGAACATCGCCGGTGAGGTCCGTGGGTCGACGTGCAGCCTCCACGCCAGCGAGTATGAGTGCGTGCTGCTGTAGGATACGCAGTATGCTATCGCACGGTACGCCACGGCGATTTACTTTGCCGCGCGTATGTTGCATGCAAGGACCGAACTTCGCATGTTTCATAGCGTAGTCCACAGGAGCTGCACCGCAATTCGTTCGAATAGCAAGGATGATTCGCAAGGTGTCACTCCTGGCGCTGCTGGTCGCCGCGTTCGCGGCCAGCACCGCGTACGCCAAGGACAAGGATGTCACCGCGCTGCAGATCGGCGTCAAGGTATGATGTAGCGCGCGACGCGGAAGGCAGAGGTCTTGCCAGCGAAATCTGGCATCGAAGCAGAAGAATGATCTCGGACACGTCGACATCTCGCCCCCGTGGCTGTTTCCTTCTTGCAGTTCAAGCCCGAGAAGTGCGAGCGCACCACGCGCAATGGCGATAACGTGCACGTTCACTACACGGTGAGTCGACTATGCCCGCCCAACCCTCCCCCAGTCCCTGGCGAGCGCCCTTGCGCTCCCCACGTGTTGCACGCAATTATGGAACTGATGATCAGCAGCAACGCGCAGTCGTTGCGCGTTGTCCCGGACGCGCGCACCCACCACATCCCTAACTCGGCATCTTCCACTGGGCCCGTGCTCAGCTGCCCCCGAGCCTGCTCTCAGCCGCTGCTGCAACCCATCCCCGCGCTGCTACGCATTGCCCCTTCCTCACCTATAACGTCGGAGGCAATGGTGGATCCCCACTCATTTCAATGCATAAATACCCGCGCCCTCATCAACGCCGCCAACCCTGCACTTCCCCTGCTACCCCAACAGGGCAAGCTTACCGATGGCACCAAGTTCGACTCGTCGGTCGACCGCGGCACGCCCTTCACCTTCACGCTCGGCCAGGGCCGCGTGAGTCTCAGGCGTCCCGTACAGCAGCGTAGCCAAGGGAGGGACAGCTGCGATACAAACTCCAATCAGGCCTTCGGTCGCGATCGCGAGCAGCCCGCGGCTTGCCCCGCATCGCCTTGGCCGCCCTCTCCCCGCTGCGACTGGGGGCCGTGGCCGGTCGCCGGGCTGGGGCTCCTCCGTCAGCGCAGGCGGCCCGGGCTCGTACGGCTGGATGGCTTGGGTTGCTGGGACCCAAACCGGACGCCCCACGGCTGATGTCCGGGCGCTTCGCCCGCGCATGGCTTGCAGCGGGTTCCCAATTGCCGATGCACCCGCCTCCTTGCCCCTGCCCCGCCCCTCGCAGGTGATCAAGGGCTGGGACCAGGGCCTGCTGGGCATGTGGTGAGCGCCGGGGCTGCGCGTTATACATAATGATCGTCACAGTACTCTTTACACGAGTATTCATATTACTTGCTTGTTGTTTTTCATATAATTGTTTAACGTAACGTGGCGCGGCCTGCTGGGCATGTGGTGAGCGCCGGGGCTGCGCGGCTCACATCAAACACAGCTATATTGTATGCATCCATACATGTATACATGCATGCTTTCAAGTAACTCCTGGTGCATGTGTAGCACAGCGCGGCTTGCAGGGCATGTGGTGAGCGCTGGGGCCGCTGTTGGCTGGGGCTGGGTACAAAGTGTGGCAAGCCTGTGCGCTGGCGGCACCGGCACACTCGCGACCAACCGACCGCGATTGCCGTGCGCACATGGGGTAGCCGGGGCTGGTGCTGCCGCGGTTTCGGGCAGCGGCCGGTCCGGGGGCCCTGGGGCTGCGGCCACGACCCAGTGCGGCCGGCCCAGCGGGAGTTGCAGCGACCTCAGGGCTGTCGGCTGGCTGCTTGCGTGGGAGAGGGGGTATGGCGGCCACTTTCGAACGAGCGGATGATCGGTTGCGACTCTCAACACACAAATTACAGCAAACCCTGCTCTGTCGCTTTCCTTGAAAATAAGTGCACACCCCTCGCTCCCCCCTCCGCAGCGTGGGCGAGAAGCGCAAGCTCAAGATCCCCTCCAGCCTGGGCTACGGCGACAGCGGCTCGCCGCCCAAGATTCCGGGTGAGCACGGCACACCATGATATCACATGTTGTATTTTGTGATCGCCTGAAGTGCAAATTGCATCCAGCCACCTGGGCGACATGGCGACAGCATAGCCGCAGCGCCTCCGAGCAGACCGCACATGAGAGCTGTCAACCGTTACCATGGCCTCCTCATGGCCTCGGTCGCAAGGGCTTGAAGCCAAGGGCGCGGCACCGGCATGCCGGTGTGCGCATGTGTGGTCTGCACATGCTCAAGCATTAGCGCCCGCCCTGCTCTGCGGTGGGCCGAGGGCCCCTTTGTCCTGATACCGTGCCCCCTACCTCCCTCGCTTGCGTCCATCGCCCCCCAGGCGGCGCCACCCTCATTTTCGGTGAGTGCCTGGCGGGCTCTTGGGATTCACGACACCGAAACCTGCGCGGGCTTCGGTGTCGGTGTCGGTCATGTGATGATCAAGGGCAATGCCACGATGAAAATCAGCAGCGCGGGGAAGCAGCAGCTCCGCACGGCTGAGCGGCTGCAAGGTGCTTGGTTGGGACCATGACGTGCACATGCTTCCCTGTCTGACGATGAGACCCGTCCTCCCCCCAACCCCGACCCCACCCCGGATCTCCAGATGTGGAGCTGGTCAGCGTGGACGCTGCCTAAGCGCCCCAACGAGCGGGCGGCCTTCCACGGAGCCCTTCCACGCCCGCCCATCGCGGCGCTGCTGTTGCGCGGCTGTTGCGGGCTTGCAACGGCCCTTGGCGGCCGGCCCTACCCGCCGCGGGCCCAAGCCGTCAGGCGCAGCTCGCTGTGCCGGCGGCGCCAGCGGGGGCCATGCGGGTCGCGACGGACGCTCGTGCCGTGACGGCGGCGCAGAGGCGGCAGGCACGGCCGCGGCGGGCGGGTCGTTGCGGGCGGGCGTGCGGCGAGTGCGTGCGTGCGGCCAGGGGGCGAGTGCCGTGGCCTTCGGCGCTTGTAACATACTCGGGACCGGCAGGGTGCTGGCTCGTGACATGTCCCGACAGGCACCGGCGCAGCGCCCGGCACTGTGCTGGGCGCAATCCATCGTATAAGAAGACGTCAGTGGGAGGGGCACCACCGCTGCGACGCCCGGCAATGCATGTCCGCGTGCAGCGAGGCGCACTGTGCTTGTGACCTCCACAGGCCTGAGCGACGTCCTCTGCCGCACTGTCAGCCGTGGCAGCCACTTGCCGACAGGCACCCCCGGGGTTACTGGATTATCATGATCGTTACACCGCCCCCCGGGGGTAGGAGTAGAGCTTTGATCCCCTTTACACATCGATGCGCACAGAGTCCAACACGCACACCACACAGCGCACGGCAGCACCGGCAGGCAAGACAGGCCAATCCAAGCAGTAGCACAATGCGGCGCGCGCGGATGGGGCGAGCACGCCCAGCCCCAAAATCAGCAACGAAGACGCCAACGAGCCACCCATACAGTCCGATCCACCCGGCCGCAAGCCGAGCCAGCGCCGGCTGCACGGCACGAACCTTTCCCCTTCACTACCGGACCCACCCGGTCACACACACACAGGCACAGGAGTCACAAGTGAACGCGCGATTGTACGACAATCAACCGTGCCAGAGGCAATAAGCGCGAAAGCACGATGAGTACGAAAGGACAGTCAGGGGGCGGGTCAAGCGCTCGCCACCTCCAACCGCCCCT
>BDDC01002381.1:0-13502 GCA_001662425.1 Chlamydomonas sphaeroides | reverse complement strand
GTGGGGTGGGGTGGGGTGGGGTGGGGTGGGGTGGGGTGGGGTGGGGTGGGGTGGGGGAGGCTGGCCTTTCTGGTTGGTGCCGCCAGGAGGGGCCGTTGGGGGCGAAGGTGGCACGGGGTGGGCCGGGGGCACAGGCGAGGCCAGATCGCACGCGGGTGAGGGACGGGGTGGTCATGTGGGTCGGGCTGCGTGTGCGAGCGCCGCCTGGGGCACGGTGCGTGTCCCGCACGCTGCCCAGGCGCAGCCGCTGTCGGGCGCGTCGCTGCTGCTGGGACCCCGACCTGCGCCCTGGCTGGCCCTTGCTCGCGCTGTGGCGCTGCAGAACGAGGTGATTGAGGAGGTGCGCGCCGCGGTGGAGGCCAAGCTGCTCGCCTCCAACGAGAGCCGCACCTTCGCCACCGCCGGCCCTGGCGGCGGAGGGCTGCTGCAGGCGCAGCTGCCCTTCGCCTCGCTGCCGCCGTCACAGCAGCAGCAGCACTCCGGTCGGCAGGCGGGGGGCTCGCAGCCTGACGGCGAGGAGGACGATGATGAGGACATGGGGCAGGGGGACGAGGACGGGGAGGGGGAAGAGGACGCCGAGGAGGAGGCCGCTGCCGGCGGCAGCAAGCGGCGCCGGAAGGGCGGGGCTGCTTGCGGCGGCAGCGGAGGGGGAGCAGGAGGAGGCGGCGGCGGATCTTCGGCGAAGCGGCCGGCGGGAGTGGTGCCGTACCGCCCGGAGAAGCTGGTGCGAGTGGACTACAGGTGGGGTTGACGATGGTGGTCATTAGCCGCCGGCAACAGGGACCCAGCAGCAATCGTGCGTCTTGGTTGCCGGGGCGCGGCATCGTGGCTTTTCGTCGTTCTGTGGTTCTAGTCCCAGGGCAGCGGCAGACAGTAGTAGGGGCAGACGGTAGCAGGAGCAACATCAAGGTTGGACCACGCCAACGATGGTACGGTAAGCCGGCTCATGAGTAGCGTGCTACTGCTCTGCCGTACCCTACAGGGCCAACACGCTCGACTCTTTTGTCATCAAGGGAGGCCCCAAGGCCAGCGCGCCTACCGGAGCAGCCGCCGCGGCTGACCCAGCCGCAGCCGCCTCAGGGCCGGGACGGCCGGCCGGCGAAGACGGCAGCGCCGTGCCCTCGGCGGCCGCGCGCGCGGCGGCGGCGGGCGGCAGTGTCGCCCGCAAGCGCTCGGCGGCCGCTCGCGGCGGCGCCGGAGCCTGGCCGAACGCCGAGGACGACGGCGGCGGCGCGGGACCCGGCCCAGGAAGCCTTGGCATCCTAGGCGAGGGCCCAGCCGACGGCCGTGCGCTGCCGCCGTCGCTCGTCACGGCCCAAGTGCTGGGGCTTCGACCGCCGTCGGGGCCCTTTGCAGCATGCGATGACGGCGACGACGATGACGGTGCAGCGGCTGGGGTTGACGGGGGCGGCGCAGGCCCTGCTGTGGCGGCCGCGGTGCCACCGCGGCAGGCGCGGCGCGCGCCGCCGGCGGTGGTCACGCGCGACGCGGCGGTCCTGGAGCTGCTGGCGGAGGTGGAGGCGGGGGCCCACTCGGGGCTGGCGGAGCTGCTCAAGGAGCACGTGTACGTGGGCGTGGTGAGTGTCCGTGACGGGCAGCGGCCGCGCGCTGGGCCCCGGGGCCGTCACGGCCTGCAGCAAGTCCCCAAGCTCGATATGAACACACCGCATTTCTGCGCTCCTGCCCCCGCCCGGAACGCGTCAACATCTGCAACTCAGCCCCGTTCCCGGTCCCATACGCTCCTCTCCTCCATCGCGGCCCCAGGCCTCTGGCAGCCTGGCTCTGCTGCAGTCGGGCACTCGGCTGTACCTTGTGGACGTGGGGGCGCTCAGCGCCGACATGGCCTACCAGCTGGCGCTCAGGAGGTGGGGGCGGGAGGCGGCTGGCACGCGAGGCGGCTAGGGTGGGGCTGCTGCGCTAGGGAAGCCCAAGACGGTGGGAGACGTGGAGGCGGCGCCCTGGCCACAGAGCGCTACGCGCGGGCGCTCCTCCTGGGCCTCGGTGCCCGTATCATTGCAGCGACACACACGCCACGAGCTCCAGGCGCTTGCCCGTCATCGCTTCCTGCTCCGCCCCGTGCCCCTATCCTCCGCCTTCCCCCTCGGCCCAGGTGGGAGCAGCCCCTGGCGGTCGCTCTGCAGCCGCCCCCCGCCGTGGCCGAGCTGGTTGAGCTGGGGCTGCAGCTGCTGCAGGCGCGCGGCGAGTGGCAGGTGGGGGCGAGCGGCCGCAGCGGCGCGCATCCGAGCAGGTCCCAGCAGCGTGTCGGCTTGACGTGCCGGCCCCAGGCCCGCCCACCCCAGTCGATGAGCGCCGCAATCCCTTCTCACGCCACCTCAGCTGACGCTGCCTCTCCTTGCCACGCCGCAAGCCCTGTGCCTCTCTGTCCCTCTCGCGCCTCCCGCCCACCCACCCACCCACCCACCCAGCCCGAGGACGGCACCCCCGCCGAGCTGGGCGAGCTGGTGACCGAGCTGCTGCAGCAGCAGGGGCCCCTCTTGCAGCGCCAGGCGGGCATAGCCGTGGACGAGCAGGGTGAGGGGGAAGAGGCGGACGGGGGCGCAGAGGCCTGCTGGCGTGCGGGAGCCTGGAGGCTGCCTGGGCACGCATGGGCCCAAAGTGCCAGCTACGCGTTGCCCTCGCCTCGCCGCTGGCCATTCCCCCGCATGTGTGGCAGCCACGCCGCTCTGCCGCCTGCCCCGCGAGCTGCCGGCCCCCCAGCGCCCTTGTGCCCTGCCCCGGCCATTGCGCCCTGCCCGACCAGGCCGTCTGACGAGCGTGCCGCTGCTGCTGGAGGGCCTCCTGCCCGACCCAGCCCGCCTGCCCGACCTGGTACTGGCGCTGGCCAAGGACGTGGACTGGGACCAGCCGGGGGAGCGGGCGCGGGGCGTAGCAAAGGTGCGGCGCTGCGGGGGCCCGGGAAAGTACGGGAGGTGCGGGTTGGGCGTAGCGGGCGAACCTGAGCCGCGTTCAAGGGGCGCCGGGGCGTGGAGCAGGCGGGTGCAGGCGGCGTGGGCGGGGCAGGGTGGGATGGGTGAGGGCCGCTTGCTCTTGGCGCGGGCGCGCAGCCGAGGCTGGGGGCTGGGCGCAGAGCAGCAGCGCCCGAACCTGGAGTCCAGGCCTGGCTGACATGGCTTGCCTGCCGCCGCCCCTGCGGCAACGCAGGCTGTGGCGGACCTGTATGCCGCGCGCCCGCCGCTGCTGCCGGAGGAGGGCGAGGACGAGGAGGGCGAGGAGGGTCAGGGGGTCGAGGAGGAGGAGGCAGCTGACGGCAGCCAAGCGCGCGGCGGCACGACGGCCGACGGCGGGCCGTCACCTGTCTGCGCAGGTTTGGCTGCAGCTGAGGCGCTCTGCGAGCGGAGGGAGCGGCAGCGGCGGCGGCGTACGGCGCTCCTGTCCGCGTACGAGGACCGCCTGCGCAACGTGGGTGCTGTGCGCAGAGCCCGCATCCACGCTGCCGGAGGCACCGCGTCCATCAGTGCCGCTCCCCCATACCGCACATGCCGGCGCCCAGTGCTGCTGCCTGCATGCCAGCGGTCTGCGCATGTTCCGCGCGCGGCTGCGGTCCCGTCGGCCGCTTCCCCCGCTCCCGCCCTGTTCTCTTGCACGGGGTTGCTGCCCCTACGGCGCACCCACCCTACGGCCGGCCGTGTGCCAGCCGGCCCGTTCCCGTTCCTGCGCTGCGCCCCTTGCCGACCGCTGCCCACGCACCCTCTGCGCCTGCGCCTCCAGGTGGTGCTGCCCGCGCTGCGCGGCTGCCTTCGGCCTGCCCGGGAGCGGGCCACGGACGGCAGCGTGGTGCAGGTGGCGGCACTGGAGCGGCTGTACAGGATATTCGAGCGCTGCTGAGCAGGGGAGCGGCGGGCGGAGGCGGATGGGCGGGCGGCGGTGGGCGCGGCGAGCGGGCTGCTGCGGGAAGCGGGTCATCGCTCTGGGAGCGGGCAGCGCAACGGGGGTGGCCTGCGTTGGCGGTGCGGTGGCGCTGGCGGAGAGCGGCAGGATGGCGGCGGCTTGAGGCCGTACGCGCAGCATGGATTGGCTTCCACTCATGCGCCAGGTTGACATGGACCAAGAAGTGAGCGATGGGGTGGGGAGGAGGCATCGAGGGTAGGGCCTGCCGTGACCTGCATGACAAAAGGAGGCGGGAGGAAGCAGGGGGCGAAGGGTCAGCGGGCATGCCAACCGCTGCCTTGGCGGGCATGGCACTGTTGGGCTGCCAACCGCCAGAGCACATACACAAAACAAACTGTATGCTTGGGCCCTGGACTTGACGTGGGCCGTTTGGATCTGAGCAGTGCAACCGATGCCAAGCTGCTGGCCGCCTTCACCTCGCTGCGGCAGCTGCGCAACCTGTCATCTCACTACGCTTCCCTGCTGCGGCGAGCCCTGTAGCCGCTGACGCAGCTGCAGCGGCTAGGGCTGTCCAAGTGTCCATCACTTGCCTCCTGCCGAGCTGCTGCGCTGCCTGCCGCCCAGACAGGAGCACCTGGAGGGTCCCACCATCCCAGAGCCCACCGCCCCAGCCCGCAGCCCGCCGCTGCGGCTCCCATAGACCCACACCCTTACGGCCTTCGCAACGCACGGGCACATGTATGGGCATTCGTTGGCTCGCCCCTTTCAGGGCACGAGCCGTTCGACTCGGGCACCAAGGTAGCACAAGTACGGATTACCCCAGGGGAGAATTCTCCCCTGAATTACCCACTTGGTGCAAATTGATATTTTCTGTGAAGAGCAGGCTAACACTCTGTGCGGCGCTGCGGCCCGGCCGGCAATTCCTCCCCTCCCGCTCTGTCGTATCTAATGGTACGGCGAAAGCTACCCGCTGGCACATGCACATGGCAAACCTTAGTAGTCTGTTATATGTAAGTGGGGACAAGTAATTTTGCAGCAAGCATTGATAGATACACGGCCGTAGCAAAACTGTCTACACTCTACAGCGCCTGGATCCTCGTCTCCTGAACATGGCTACTCATCAGAACTCCCATGGCAACCATGATGCTGTCGCGCGCTTGCTGTTTCAAGGAGGCTTGCTGCCGCTCGTCGCCAAGCACCTGAACACCAAGGAGTCTCGCGCGCTGAGGACCATAGACAAGGCAACCAGGGCCGCCTTCGACAGTCACTTGCTCAAGAACATCATACTCAAGGGTCGCGACGCCGACGCCTCCATCGCCTTCGCACTGCAAGCAATAGGACGCGGGTGCCGGCCCAAGTGCATAACATGTAACGCACGACAAGCGGATAGCTCAGACCAGTGGCGCATTGCGCTGTAAGTCGGGATCTTGGGTCGGCACCTGTGGATCAGCACGCAGCCACTTGCCCCCTGCGATGTGCGCCCATGTCGCGCCCGCCTGGTGTTGCTTGCGTCTCTGCGCCGCTCTACACGAATGCGCCCCCCCGCTCCACAGCACGCGCCTGCTGACCGCCATCGCCGACATGGCTGCCGTCCCCTGCCAGGGCCCCGAGCGCCACCCGCGCTGCTGCATCACGCGCCTTGAGTTGACGCCCGGCGGCGAGCTCCTCACCCAGAACACCGCAGCCGTCATCGTAGCTGCGCTGCCCAACCTCCAGGCAATCGAGCTCGACTACATGTGCAACCAGCTGCCCGAGGTCCTGGCGGGGCTGTCCGTGCTGGCTGGCGGCGCCGGCACCGCCGCCGCCGCGCCGCCGGCGCCTGCCGGTCTGCCGCAGCTGACGCGCGTGCGCCTCATCGGTCAGGAGACAACACCACGGAGCAGGTGCTAAAGGCGCTTCTGCCCGCTGCCCCGTGGCTGACGGACCTGCACTGCACTGCGACGACATCGTGATGCCGAGCGGCACCGTACGGACCTTCACCTCGCTGCGCCGGCTGCGCAACCTGTCCGTCCTGGAATGCGGGGCCGCCATCCTGCACCAAGCCCTGTCGCCGATGAGCCGGCTGCAGACGCTGCACCTGGCCGCAAGGCTGCCGGCTGCGGAGCTGCTGCGCTGCCTGCCGCCCAGCCTGGAGCACCTGGAGGCGGCCACCATCGAGCTCGGCTCGCAACCCCTGCCATCGGCCGTGGGGGCAATCAAGGTCCCCGAGCTGCGCCTGCAGTCGCTCGCCGCGGGCCTAAGGGGCAGCCTGCCCTCGCTGGGGCCGCTGCTCGCGGCCGTCGGCGGGCGGCACCTCACGCACCTCAACCTCTGGTACCGCGGCGACGAGTTGATCTATGAGCTCGAGGCGTCCGTGGTCGCGGACCACTGCCCGGCCCTCCGCGAGCTGCTGCTTTGTAGATGCGAGCTGCTGCTGCAGCAGGGCGGCGAGCTGTCGCGGCTGTCGCACCTGAAGCTCCTGCGCGTGGACCGGCTGGCTAGCGTGCAGCAGCGCGAGGCGGAGCAGCGCTTCTCTCCGCTGGAGGCGCTGCCGGCGTGGCCGCTGCCGCCCGCACTCGCGGTGCTGGGCTATAGCAGCCCATCGCACTGCCCCGAGGAGCTTGCGGCGCTGGTGCTGCCCGCTGGCGGCGGCTGCCGGCTGCAGCGGCATGGGTCGTCGGTCGAGCTGAGCCTCAGCGCTGGCCGGCACACCACGCCGCACGACGGCGTGCTGCGGCCGGCGGCGGCGGAGGCCCTGGCGGGTGCCGCCGCCGTGCTGGCGCAGGGCCGCTGCGTGGTAACCAGCGTGAAGGTGACGGCGCGGGCGTTCGACGAGCGCACCGGCCTGCGCCGGCTTGTCAGGGGCGGCAGCGCGGGCGACTGCGCAGGGTTCGCCACAGCGGCGGCGCACGGGGCCCACGGCGTCTGGCTCGCGGCGTTTGGCAGGTGCGGCCGGTGGACTATGCCGGGCAGTGTTGCTGTACCGACGCGCAATGGTCACGGGTCCGCGCGCCGTGTTCATTCTCCCAGCCCCTGGACGTTGTGTGCTTGCCCGCGTCCGCTCCGCTACGGCCTTCCATGTCCCGTAGGGTACGCGGCCTGAACAGCCTCACCCTCAGCGGCATGGTGCTCAACCGTGGGGACGTGGAGACCATCGCCCGCGAGATTCCGGGGCTGCAGGTGAGGAGGGCTGCAGCCTGGGAATGAGCTGGGACGGGCCGGTGCGGGTCGTCGTGCCCGCGCAACACAGACCAACACGCCCCGACCTGGAGCGCCTACGGTATGCTCCATTGTACCTAGACCCAGGCATGCGGACGTCGTGCATATGCCCCCCGCAGGAGCTGCACTTCGGCAGCCCTTGCATCTTCGAGCCCTCGGGCCTGCCGGCCTTTGCCGGTACGGGCCTGCGCCGCCTCTTCCTCAGCAGCGCCGCCCTCACCGCTTCTGGCGACGTCGGCAACGGGGACAACCCCGCCGCAACCGCAGCTGCGGGCGCCAGCTCGTCGGGGCCGCCCGCGACTGCTCGGCAGCAGCTGGCGGATGCGCTGGTGGAGCTGCTGGGGGTGCGGTGCTTCACGGGCGAGGCGGTGGTGGTGGTTCCGAGCCGCCAGGGGTCCGTTGCTGGAGCGTTTGCGTCGGAGGTGCGAAGCCGCTGCGGGGCCGCCGGCTGGCCGGACGCGCGGATGGCGGTGCACGAGGATGGTGAATTCGTGGGCAGCGACGACGCTTCGTATTGCAGCGACTCGTCCGACGGCGATGGCGGGTGGTAGGCGCGTCAGGGGCTGGGGGCAGCGAGCGGCTTGGCTTGCAGGGTGGTTGACTCCTGCGTGCGCTGGGCATGCACGGTGCCGTGCCCGCCACGTGCCCCGAGGACCAGCTGGGCGAGGACACGGCCGCGGCATGGCACGAGCCTATGCGCTGCCAGCTGCTGCTGCCGGATGAGCGCACAGTAGCGTCACCGGCGCAGCTCTTCGGCGGCGGCGGCGAGCTGGGCTTCGGGCGCCAGGGACGGTCCAGCGGCGACGGGGGCTTCGAGCTGCGGAGCCAGCAGGGGTTAAGGACTCGGAGTGATGGCTTGTGTGGATCTGCAAGGCAGCCTTGTTGTTAGTCGCCCGTTCGGGAGCTGGGCCGGCTTAGCGCAGGCCTACACTGACACAAGCAAGGGCGATGACGAGAAAATTACTTAGATAGCTTCTCGGCGCCTGCGTACTGCAGACTGAGCGGACGGGACGAAGCGGACCGGGCCGGGCCATGGCCGGGTCAGGCAGGGTGCGGATTATGCGGGTCATGACTGCAGGTTGCGTGTAATGCGGGCCAGGCAGGATACAGGTCAAACGGGGTCAATGACTTCCATGCTGCTTCAACAGTGAAGGGTACAGGTCATGCGGGTCATGCGGGTCGGGGCTGCTCACATGGCTTGGATTGCTGATGACTCGGGTCCTACCGTGCCGGGGTACAAGCAAGGTGCTGGTAATGCTCCCCGTACAGTGCACAGAACGTCACGCGCTGCCGTGTTCACGTCACGACCTCAGGGAAACGTCGTACGGCGTCATAGGAGGAAGATGGGTTGTTGAAGCAAATGGAAGCCAGCGGACCGTGGAATTACAATCTGTACCTGCGCAACCCAACATCGATATCTCCCACATGGGTGTCAATTGTCAAGTAAGGGTTCGTGGGCGGGGTCTGTGTATCCCTGCGCAACCGGCGCTGAGTCTTCATACCATACCATGTTTTAATGTGTTGCGACTATACAAGTAGCGCTTGGACATATCTCGTTCGGCAGTCGCGACATACTTGTGCATGTCGCTACAGATGCGAGACGTGTGCGCCATACGTAACAAGATGAATCTATAGACTCGTAAAGAGATTATTTAAGCACCAATACGGCCCCTCGGAACCTTTGATGTGACGTCTGTGGGCGGCACGCGCAAAATCGCGGCCTGTCCCTGCCTTACCCAGCACCAAGGACTCCCGCCATGGCCGCCAGGCCCCGGCGCTGCTCCTTCCGCTAGCTATCGCTCGTCAGTCATCCTGGACTCGGTAACGTACGCCCTCGCGGCGTGCCGGCGCATCCCTCGCCACCCCCCTTGCCGCCGCGCCGCCTTTCGCTGCCGGCCGCAACCTGGCGAGCGCACCCGGCTTCATCGCCAGCAGCGCTCCCTCGCTGCACCGCGTGCCCTCAGCCAGCGCCGGTGTAGCGTCCGGCCCCAACGACGACGACGACGACTCAGCCGACGGCCCGGCTGACGACGTATTCAAGTGAACGAGTGAACCTGAGTGAACGAGTGAACGAACGTCCGGCGGCGACGCTAGGCACCTGGGCTTGGCGGCTCGCGCTGATGGTGTCGCTCGGTGGCGGATAGATGCTGCGGTTGGCATTGGCGGCGCCGGATACGCCGTACAGAGGCCTCGGCGGCGCTGCTGCTGGGCTTGGCGTCGGCGCACATGGCAGCTTGCGTGCTTGAACACTCTGCGGCGGCGGCGCAAACTCGCAGGCAGGGTGTCGCAAGGCAATGGGCGCCTGGGCCGGGTCGTGTCGCAAGTTGACAGTAATCTAGAAAGTGGTTGTTCATGTTACGTGTATTCTCATTACCCAAAGCGACGTAGGCAAGCGCAGTGCATGCAAGTCGCGGTGCTGCGCAGCGCTGCGCTGGCACCGTGGGCCCTCAAGACGGGCTACATGCTGGCGGATCAGCAAGCGGAGGCGAGGCCGCTGTACGGCGGAAGGCAGTCAGAGATGCCCTGAGAAGAGGGGGCAGCGCCAGTGGAGGCCGGCTGCGCACGGCTCCTGCTGCTTTGCCCGTGGCTGCGCTGACCCGCCCGATTGCCGCACCCTCCTGCCCCGCAGACGCGCACAACCGCATTGAGGGCATCCAGTCGTCGAGCCAGTCATGCACTGCAGCCGAGGTTGGTCGCTAGGCGGGCAGCGGAGCTAGCACACCAGGCACGTCATGGATCCCTGCGGGGGCCTCGCATGCACGCGCGCGTGTGTCCCTCTGCTGGCTAGCTAGCACACCCGCCTCCGCCCTGCCTCGGCCCCCGCCGCCAGGCCGCCAACCTGTGTCTGGGCGTCATGGCACGGCAAGCCGCCTTCGCCAAGGCCGCCCGGGCCGCGGGACCCACGCACTCTGGGTCTGGACGTGGGGCGAGGCGGCGCCAGGGGCAAGGGTTGGATGCGGCGGGTGAGGCGCACGGCGCGCGCTGCTGGGGCCAGGGATGGATCACGGTAAGCTGGCGCGCGCTGGGGCAAGGGATGGGATACGACGGGGTGGCGATGCTAGGGCCAGGGTTGGGGCACGGGTCGCGGCGCCAGGATCTGCCGTACAGGCAGCCTGCTGTTGGTGGTCTATGCTACCTCCGCTGCCTCACTGCTTTTGCCAGGGTCCGACACGCACGCGACGTTCCCGCTGCCGTCCCGCCGTCCATTCCGCTCCCCGCCCTCCGCAGCAGTGTACCCCGACCACCTGCCCCAGGTCAGGCTGCAGCGGAAGATAGATGTGGACGTGAACGTGAGTTGAGTTTGGGCCGGGTGGGGCATGCGTACGTGGCTGGAGGGCGGCCTTGGCACGGGTAGACGCACGGCCGCAACATGGGCGGCTACCGCACGCGGCCTAGCTTTGTAGATGCGCGTACATGCATCTAGCCACGTGCTACAAACGCTTACTCCCCTTGCATGCGGCCCGCCCGCTGCCGCCCCGTTACGTCCCCAGACTCTGGGCAACCATGCATGCGGCGGGTCGGGCCGTGGGGAGCAAGGGAGCGAGAGGAGGCCGGGGAGTGGCGTAGTTTGGCCGCGAAAGCCGACCCAGCGCGCTCCTGGACTTGCTCTCGACGAAGGCGGCATGTGCGTGGAAGGAGGCCGGAGAGCCGAACCTCCGCTGCTGGACATGCTCCTGACGGAGCAGCCGCCTGCAGCCGCGCGCGCCTTACCGTGCTCCCTGGACCTACCAGCTCGAACCCCCACCACATTATGGCCTGAGACGCCACGGCCCCTGCACCTGCTGCTGCTCTGCTGCAGTTTGAATCCGGCCTGCCCTCCCTGGGGGCCTACCTGACCGCCCTGTCGTCCGCCGGCATTCCCACCCTGGGCGCTTGCAACGTGGACGCCTCGCTGGAGCCCTCCCTGGCGCCGCTGCTGCACAGATGGATGGGACCGTCAAGGTGGTGGCGGGAGCCAAGGTAGGTGCGGCCCACGGCCGTTGCCTTGATGTCAATGTTGGCCAACCGTAAGTTGCCATGCTCGCTTTCGCCCTCTGCCCCGCCCATCATGCCTCCTGCCCACTGGCGGTCACCACACGTCCTCCCAGGTCGGCGTGCTGGGCTACCTAAGCACCGACACCCGCAGCCTGATCAGAATTGGGCGGGTGCGCATCGGCGAGGTGCTGCCCGCCATGAAGTAAGGTGGGGCCGGCGAGCGCGGGCCAGGACCGGAGGGGTCAAGGGAGCAGAAGGGAGGAGCGGGTGCAGCCCGCAGCAGCTGGACATACCGGTAGCTCGCTCGATGCCACTCATGCTCATGCTAACCTGCTCCAAGCGAGCGAGCCCTCCCCAACCCAACCCCTCACAGGAGTGCGTGATCGCCCTCAAGGCCGCCCACCCCGACGTCAACATCATCATCGCCTCGGGACACGCGGGTGGGGTAGAGGCGCGCTGGGCACTACTGGGCCGCGTGCGTGCGTGCGGGCGGGCGTGTGGGGGTGGGGGTGTGGCTGCCCAAGTTACTGGTACATGGCAAACCTAGTCACCCGAGATCGCGCCAAAGACGGTTGCGCCTAGCAAAATGCGGCATTCGGGGTGACTTCGCTAGCCTTCGACCGCCTGAGGTCACCCAGCGCGGGTGACTTCAGTCCCAAATGGCTAACACGTCGGGTGAGTTGGGTGACACAGCAAGAGCGGCAGCAGCGGCGGCAACGTGCGTGCGTTGAGATGTGCATTCCTGCCGTTTCCGGCAGTTCGGGCGGCTAGGTCAGGCCCGTGGGGTGAGGGCGCGGCGGTCGGTGTGCCCGAGACCCCTAAAACATGAAGTCCCAGCTACAACCCCGCCCAAAAAACCGACGAAGTCAAGAACCTAATGACCGACGGTGTTCGTATGGTCTGGGTAGCTTCTTTTGGCCTCGGGGCGAGCCATACACCCATGCATGCGCAGTTGGGCCAGATTTGGGTCCGTCTGTGCGAATGGGGTTGAACGCGGCGTGACGGATAGGATGGCCTGCATGTCATTCTGAGCGCGTCAGCCAGGCTGGCAGCAAGGCCCCTGCCTAGCTGGCCCCTTTGCAGAGCCTCTGCCTACCTAGCGAGCCAAAGCTTGGCCAACAGTTGGTCGCGGTACAGTCTGAACCTGTGTAACCGAGACAACATCGTGGCCTCATCCGACTGCCTGCCCGCAACCTGCAACACTGACGCGGGCGCCCACGCACGCCCAACGTTCTGGCAGCCTCCTTGCACAGTGTCCGTCCTCCATCACGTCACCTACCCCCAACCTGCAGCTCCACATAGCTAGGAGTGATCATCCCTGGCTCCGCCGACGTGTCCCTGCGATTACCCATTATTCCTTGCAACGGCATCCCCTCCTACTGCTGGCCACCGCCCCTCACAATCCAGCCACGTTGCAACAAACAAATAAACACGAATACTGTCATAAAGGATATAGCCATGTGGCAAACACAAGCAAGTCGAGCCACTAGAGCCACGCATGGAGACAGCGCGGGCTTGCTTGGGGCGTCCGTGGCGTGCGTGCTTAGTGTAGTAGTTGCTTCCAAACACTCCTATTTGGAAACAGCGCAGCGCTCTTGTCACAAGCGTATCAGCTCACGCGTTGCACAAATCCATCCACAGCGCAACGGCACACCAAGCAACGCCCAATCAAGGTGAATCTACTGCAGATTGCACGCAAAAAACTTTATTACCGCCGCGGCCTTGACGGGCTAGCTGCATCGCCTGCTGCGGGCGCCGCACGGTTCAGCATTGTCTGCTGCGATCATAGTCACGCACATACACCCCACACATACATTCCAGTGTTCATAGGTCCCGAATCCGCGCCGGCCGCCACTGTTGACCTGCCTCTTGACCTGCAAACCGATGCAATCTGCCAGTCTCAACAATGAGCATGACCTGGCGTGAGCACGTGTGCCTTGCGTCAAGTCGTGCACCTGTCATACAACCCGTTCGTCGGTTCGTACTGTTAGGCCTCCTCTTGGCACTCAAGCAGCTTGGCCGGCCTCAACGAACTTATGGCGATCGAGCAGCGAGCCATCGTCGCCAGCCAAACTGCTTGCTTGGTCCTGCTTGGTGGATCCGAGCGTTATATGCCAAATGCCAGCCGCAAACGCCCATCCGACGAGCTTCATCGAGCGGCGGGCTTCATCGGCAAGGGCGGTCAGCACCTCGTAGCCCTCGATCCCCCACAGAGCGGCAGCCCAAAGCGCTGCCGCCCACGCGATATCCAGCCTGGGCAAGAAGCCTTCCGGGCAAACCCATCGGGTTAGCCCGCTTTGCCGCCGGTGCCGCTTTGCTTGGCTCGTGCAGCAGCCCGGCAGCTTAGTTGCTCGACTTCTGCTCCGCCGCCGCCGCCATTCGGACATGCAAACCTACCGTTGCTATCTACCGGTCATCATGAACACGACGTAGCGTGAGCACGTGTGCCTTGCGTACAGCCGTGTGCCTGTGATTGTCGT
>BDDC01002378.1:577-13529 GCA_001662425.1 Chlamydomonas sphaeroides | reverse complement strand
GGACGGAGACCACGGTCTCGATGTGGGCGGAGAGGAAAGGGACGGGAGGTGTGACTGGCAGGGCGGGGTGGTGTGCGGGTGTTCGCGGTGAGGCTGACCCCCCTCCCTCCCTCCCTCCCTCACCGGTAGCGTGCAATGCTGGAGCGCAGCCGGTCAGCCCTCGTGCCACAAACCCGAGTACCCTCCCCCTTCTTCCTCCCGCCACCCTCCCGCCCGCTCACCGGTAGTCTGCAATGATGGCGCGCAGCCGGTCACGAAGCCGCTCCACCTCCATCCCGCGCGGGATGCGCCGAACCTGCGGAAAAAGGGGGATTGGGGAAAAGGTGCGGCACAGGATGCAATGTGTGGGCCATGTGTGCTACTGATCGTACCGTATGTGTGTTGCGGTGCGGTGCTGTGAGGTCGGCCGCGTCCGCGTCCGCTTCCCCTCCCCCTTTCCCCTTTCGCCTCCCCGTCCCACCAGCAGCAGCGGCTCTACGTAACCCCCGATGCAGTCCAGCAGCTGCCCCGTGGTGGCAGGCGAGCCCAGCGCCCAGTCGATGAGGCGGCCCCACAGCTCGTCGTCGCGCTGGCCCACCACAAAATCAATGGCCTGGCGGGGCAGGGGTGGAGGGGGAAGAGGGCGGATGGGAGGGGGATGGGAGGGGGATGGGAGGGGGATGGAAGGGGGATGGGAGGGGAGCCCCCTGCGTGCCGATGTGAGCCTGCTCGACCTGACCGGCTCGGTCGCAACATCGGACAGCCACAACACAGCTCGCCGCTGCACATGCCCGTGTGTTCGTTTGTGATTTGAAGTGTTTGCAAGTTGGAATGACACGACCCGCGGGCACGCAGTGGCAAGGCAGCAGGCAGTACACTCATGCCGACCCCCCACCTCAACCCCGTTCCCCGCCCCCGGCACCTGTACTGGCCCCGACACTGGCATGCGTGCATGGGGTCGAGCGCATTGAAGCTCGGGCGCCAAAGCGACCACGAGCTGCACCGCTGCACACGCCCATGCCGCCTGCCAGCCCCACCCACCCGGGGTATGTCGCCGAGGCGGTCGATGATGAGGCGCAGCGCCTGGTCGGTACAGCCCATGCGGCCCAGCACGAAGACCTGGCGGGAGGGGGGAGAGAGGGGGAAGTGGGGCAGGGCAGGGTACGTGTGTGTGGGGGGGCGGCGTGTCGGTGCCTGGTCGATGCAGCCCATGCGGCCCAACACGAGCACCTGGGGAGGGCGAAAGAGGGGGCAGAGGGCATGGTACGTGTGTGCACTGAGGGCCCCGGGCCACAGCGACCTCCCTCGCTCCCTCCCATCTGCCCCTGCCCTTCCACCTCCCCCTCCGCAACCCCCAACCCCCGCCCGCCGCCCGCACCTGCTCCGGCACCAGGCCGCGAGCCTCGCAAATGGACAGAGCCGCCTGCGTTGGGAGGGGGCCAGAGGTTGTGTGCGGCGGTGGTGTGCGGCGTGGCGTGCTCCTGTGTGGGGCGATGGAGGCGCGGCATGTGCACGTGCACGTGCGGTGCGCACAGCGTGCGCGGGCCGAGGGTGTGGTGGGCGGTGGAGCAGGGAAGGCCACACACTGCGGCGCATCCTCACCTCGTAGCCCGGCTCACGTGCCGACACACATTCTGCCACCCTCCTGCTTCCCCCTTCGTCTCCCCGCAGCCCACCTCGAGCGAGTAGTATTGCGAGGAGGCCAGCAGGTCCATGAGCTTGGTGGGCTGGTACTCGGCGGTCAGGGAGACCTGGGGGGCGGGGGGGGGAGGAGGAGAACGAGGAGGGGGTTGATATGTGTGTTTGGGCGTGTGCGTGCTGGCGGCGGGAGCAGGTCCATGAGCTTGGTGCGCCGTTGGTACTCGGCGGTCAGGGAGACCTGGGGGAGGGGCGGGAAGGAGGGAAATGAGTAGAGGGGTGGCAAGGACAGCTGGAAGGTCCCATGGCGGGGGTGGAAAAGGGCGAGTGGGGAGGAGTGGGGGCATTGCACAACAGGCTGGGGTCAAGGGCCAGCCGGCCGCTAACATAGGGGAAACACTGCAACATGCACACTTGATAAGTGCACGCGGGTAGGACAGTAGTATTATCATGACGCCATCACCTGCAGGTCATGGTAGTCGGCCGCAAGCGTGGGGTCCACCGCCAGCAGTCCGCTGAGGTAGGCGAACAGCCGCCGCCGCCACACCTCGGCGGCGGCGGGCGAGGGCGCGGCGCGCATCGCCTCCTGCGGCGTACGACGGGAGGCGGGGAGGGGTGAGGGAGGATTGGGGCGAGGATGGGATGAGGCAAGGATGGGTTGAGGCAAGGTTGGGTTGATGTGAGGGAGGCTGCGCGATCGGCTAGGAATACAACTTCCTATAGCCTCCGTGTTCGGGGCGTGCCAGGGCACCAGGGTGTCGGCCCACCGCACACCAGTGTGCCAAAACCCACAACCCCTCCTCCCCCTTTCCCCTTCCGCGCCCCCACCTGAATGTCGGGCACCACGTTGCTGGGCGGCAGTGCGTCCGCCGCCGCCGTCAGCAGCGCCAGGCCCTGCCGCTCGTCCACCCCCAGCAGCTCGGCGGCACGGCCCAGCAGCGAGGCCTGGGGGCAGCGGAGGAGGCAACATGGGATGTGGCAGGGACATGGGATGCGGGATGCGGGTAGGGTATCCGTATGTAGTGAGGGTACCAGAACGTAATGGTTGCGGAGAGGGGCGCAAGGAGCGCGATGTGCGCCGTGTCTCATCAGCGCCACACCCTGCGTGACCGCACACGTGAGCGAAGGGGGCGAAGGAGCAGCGCTCCGCGCGGGGGCGGCCGCTGCGATGCCCGCGAGCGACTCTTTACGTAACCGCTGCGCGATCGACCGCACGGTGGGCGCACCTGCAGGCCGTGTGCCGTGATGAAGGCGAAGACGCCGGGGGAGCGCAGCCGCAGGTGGATGGACAGCGCCAGGTCGGGGCGGCCCTGAGGGGGAGGAGGGAGGGGGAGGGGGAGGGGGAGACGATGCCGGGTGCAGGCTGGTGGTGGAGCAGCCGGGCGCAGCAGGCTCTGGGCTCAGGCGCAGCTGGCACGTACCCAACATGCGGGTCCCCCTTCCCCCTCTTCCCCCTCTCTCCCCCGCCCCAGCCCCCCCCCCACCTGCTGCTCGTACAGCCACGCCAGCAGCTGCCACAGCGGCTCCCCGCCGCCCGCCTCGCCTCCTCCTCCCCCTGATGCGCTCGCGCCCACTTGGCTGCTGCCTGCCGGCTCAGCCGCCTTGGCCGCCTCGCCCGCCTTGCTGCTCCGGCCCTCCCTGCCGTGCTGCTGCTGGCCCTGCTGCTGCTGCCCCGCCTGCTGCTGCTGCGCCTGCCGCCGCAGCCGTGCCGCCACCGCGTCCGCCAGGGCCGCCATGCTGCGGCAGTGGCATGGGAGGGGGCAGGGAGGGGGCAGGGGAGGGGGCAGGGAAGGGGGCAGGGGAGGGGGCAGGGGAGGGGCATGGGAGGGGGCATGGGAGGGGGCATGGGAGGGGGCATGGGAGGGGGCAGGAGAGGGGGCATGGGAGGGGGCAGGAGAGGGGGCAGGGGTTATAGCAAGGGCACAGGGATAGGCGTTGCAGTGATGGGAGATGGGCTGAAGCCACGATTCCGTCGGGCAAGGCCGCCCTGCTTCGGCGGCAGTCATCAGGGGGTGCGATGGAAGGCGGCAGAGCACGGAGCAGGAGTGCGCCGCCTCACCGACCGGGTTCGCGGTGCGGGTCGATGCGGGGGCCGGCTATGGACGCGGACATGGACCGCGCGACGCTATGCACCGCTGCCGGCTATGTACCGCATGCGGCCCCCTGCCGCAGCCGCACCTGAAGCAGCCGGGCGGCCAGTGCTGCGCGGTGGCTAGCAGCAGGGCGTGGTCGGACGGGGAGGCCAGCAGCGACTGCAGGGCCATGTCGTACACCTGGGTCCTGCGGGGGAGGACGGGAGGGGAGACGGTGGAGGGCGTGGCTTGGGTTCGTGCGGCGGCCCTGCCTTCCCCCTCCCTCCAGATCTCGCACCTGAGCCGCGGCCGCTCCGTGGGCAGCTGAGGCACCAGCTTGGGCAGCTGCCGGACCTGGCGGCGGGGAGGGAGGGGAAAAGGGTGGGAGGCGAGGGGAGACCCAGGGTTTGACACGTCACTGCACACTCCTGGCCTGGGGCAGCGGAGGCACCAGCTTGGGCAGCTGCCGGACCTGGGGGCGGCGGGGAGGGAGGGGGGACCGAGGGGGAGGGGAGCGTGCGTGTGCGGTCTGGGGTGCCTGAGGGAAGGCCGGACCCAGGAGCTGCGCACACGCCGCCGGTCCCTCACCTGCGCGAACAGCACCACCAGCCGCTCCCAGCGCCCCGCGTCCCCCGCCAGCAGCCGCCCGGCCAGCTCCACCGCCCGGTCGTAGTCGGCGGCGCCCAGCAGCTCGCCCAGGTAGCCGTCCACCACCCTGGGGGGATGGGGAGGGGAGATGGAGGGGAAAACCCCAGGGTTTGGCACGGTGCGTGTCTTGCCATGTGGCGCCATCGCCAATCGCCACACGAGCCGAAGCACGGATGGGCGCGCACGGTGCACGTGCGGGTAGCAGAGGCGCGGACTCGGATCCCAAGACTCGGCACCCGCACGACGGGCCGACCGCCCCTCCCCCCGCAGCTGCTTTCCCCCGGGACCCACTTGTCGTAGCTCCCCGGCGGCAGCGACCCCGGCGCCGCGCCCTCCGCCACCGCCAGCGCGTCCTCCCACCGCCGCCGCGCCAGCAGCCACGACAGGCGGTCGGCGGCGTCGCGGGAGCGGGCGGTGGCTATGGCCTGCGGTGGCGCGAGCGGGAGGGGGAGAAGGGCAGGGGGTGGAGGGTTTGGTGTTTGGGTTTGGCACGGGGCCGTGGATGAGCGGACGCGACAAGCGGGCCGTGGCGTCCGGATAACAGGAGGTTTCGGCAGCGGCGTCGCGAAACTACATAATCGCATTGGGTGTCCACCGGCGGGCGTGGACGGTTCGCAGCAACGGTCAATGCCGTACCGAGGGGCCGACGACGAAGAAGACCAGCTCCTGCCCGTCCACCCAGATGGGCACCAGCCGCCGGGAGCCCGACGGCGCCGCCGCCTGCGGCGTCGGCGTCGGCGATGGCGCCGCGGAGGGTGACGGCGCGAACGGGCTGGCGGCGGCGCCGCCGGCGCTGGCTCGCGGCGTTATGTCGCGGCTCGACGCCGACGCGGCGCCGCTGCCGCCGGCGGCGGAGCCGCCGCCGGCGCGGCCACCCAGCGGCGACGGCGCCGACGGCGGCGGAGCCGCCACCGCCGGCGGCGGCGGTGGCAGCGGGTGGTGGTGGGGCACGGGTATGGAAGGGAGCAGTCCGAGGAAGTCCGAGGGGCCCGGCGCCCGGGCCGCGGGCGCGCCGGGCACGACGGCACCGGCGGGCGGCAGCAGCGGCAGCGGCAGGGGCACGGTGTCGCGGGCCCACTCGCGCTGGTCGGAGCGGCCCAGGATGAGGAGCTGCGGGCAGCGGGCGGGGCCCGGGCAGGGGGAGACCGTGTCTGTGTATGCGGACGTGTGGTGTGGTGATGGGGCGGCGCGGTGCAGCACGCCGTCTTGCGGTGGTCGGAGGAGCTCCGTGCACAACCGACCAGAGCTCCGTTGCGCCCACGCCGCGTGCCTCCCAGGTCCCTGCCCTGCCAAGCCCCACCTGCGGCGCCCGACCCGGCGCCAATGGGTCGGGCGGAGGCTCCGCCGCCTCCGCATCGGCCCCCGCTGGCGCCTCCGCCGCCGCTGCGCCAGCGGCGTCCGCCTCCGCCTCCGCCGCCACCAGGCCGGACCCCGAGCCCACAGCAATGGCCGCCGGATGCTGCGGCGCGGCGGCGCTAGCTGGGGCCGCCGCCGCCGCCGCCTTGGGCCGTACGATACCGTTGGGGTACACCAGTACGGCAACGTCGTCATTGCCGTACGGTGACACGCCCTGCAGAGGCAGGGCATGGTAAGGGCGCGTGGGTCGTAGCGGGCTGGCACGTACCCTACCCCACGTTTCGCCCCTGCCCCCCCTCCCCACACAGGCACCGCCTCGTGGATCCCTATTCAGAGCCCTCCCCCAAGCCCGGCCCCGTGGCGGCCGGCACGTACCCTGGCTGCCCTTCCCCCTCCCCCTCGCCTGCCCTGTCCGGCCCCACCAGCACCGCCTCGTCGCTCCGCATGCGCGCCAGCAGCTCGGCCTGCGGCGCCAGCCAGCCGGGCGTGTGCAGCGGTGGTGCAGTCAGCGAGATGTAGATTTCGACACGAAACTGCACAGCGTGCTGCCATATGCCGCACATCCGTGACCGCGGGCCAGGCCCCAGGCCCCGCCCGCCTGCGGCGCCAGGCAGCCCACGCGACCATACCGACGTGCCGGCCTACACATACCCACACAGGCAAAAGGCATGCGCCGACACCGCCACTGCACCGCGCCCGCCCTCCGCCACAAAGCGGGCCAGGGAGACCCGCGTGCGGCGCCCGCCAGCCCACGCGGCCATTATGGCATGAACCCGACCCGCCACCACCCCGCCGCAACCCCAACACACGAGCGGGCGAGGCCCCTCCCACCTGCGGCGCCAGCCAGCCCACGTTGTTGGCGTAGGAGGAGAGGCGGACGACCTGGTAGGCGGGCGAGCAGGGGATGCGGGGAGGTGGGAATATGAGGAAGGGGATGCGGCGAGGGCGGAGCGCGGCAGCAGCGGAGGCCGCCTCTTGGCGGCTGCACCTGCTGCCTGCTGATAGCGGCAGCGGGCCGTGCAGAACGCAGTCCCAGAAACCCGTACCGCCCGCCCTGTCGTACGCGTGTCGTACGTACCAGGACTGTGTCGGGCCAGGCGACGTACAGGTGCGAGTCGGGCGCAAACAGCAGGCAGCAGCGCTTGAGGGGGGCTAGCGGGGATGGGGCGGTGCCAGAGGCGGTGGAGGCGGTGGCGGAGGAGGCGGACGCGGAGGAGGCGGAGGCCCTGGCCGAGGCCGGCGGCCGGCCCGGCGCGGGATTGTCGTACCGCCGCAGCGTGCGGACGATCTGCTGGCTGGCGGTGTCGTAGATCTGCGCCGTACATCGGGCGGCAGTACGGCAAAAACCCAAACCAGTTGGAGCGGACAGCCTCCTCACAGCGCCACACGCCAGCCCTTGCCGCGCATGCCATGTGCTTCCCAGCGGCGCGCACTCCAGCCCTCCCATGCCGCTGTCAGCCACCGCCCCTCTTCCACCCACCGTGACGCACGAGTCAAAGGCCCAGGCCACCAGGCCCTCGCTCCAGCGCAGCGCCAGCACGCCGCCCGCCGCCACGTCCCGCGAGGACGCCGCGGCCAGGGGCGTGTCGGTGCGGCCCAGCCAGCCCTGGAGGAAGGGGGAGAGGGCAGAGGGCGCGATGGCGTGCGGGGGCCGTGGGGCGTGCGGGGACCTAGGGCGCGTGCGGGGACCTAGGGCGCGTGTTGGTGCCAGCAGGCTGTCCTTGCTTGAGGGCCGGCCCTGGCCCGCCGCCGGGCGGGCGCGGGGCCCTGCACAGCCCCCCCAGCCACAGCCCCCCCAGCCACAGCCCCCCCAGCCACAGCCCCCCCAGCCACAGCCCCCCCAGCCACCCGCCCGCAACCGCTGCTCGTGCCGGCAGGGTCCATCGCCGTCACCGGGCCTCGCCTGCGCGTGCCGGGCGCACATCGCCCATGTGCCCGCCTCATAGTCACACAAAGGACACGTGCGTCACACAGCTAGAGAGACACACGGGACCAATTGCATCACATGAACGCCGGCTGCTGAGGATGAGGATGCTGCTGCCTCGCCTGCGTGTGGAGGGCCACCTCGCCGGCGGCGCTGCCTGTGACCAGGTCGCGCCAGGGCCGGCGGGAGGCTGCGGGGGGCGGGCGGGGGTCGATGGCCACGGCCTGCGCGGGGAGGGGAGCAGGGGAAGGGCCAGGGGAAGGAGCGTGGTACGCATGTTGGTGAGTGATCGCCCCCTCCCAGGCACGGGCGTGGGCAGGGCTTGAGGGCCATGAGGAGGAGCGCACCTTGACGGGCGAGCGGAACTCGTGGCGCGTGACCTGGTCCGTGTACAGGTTGGCCACCTGCGTTCGAGGGGGAAAAGAGGGGGCGGGGAAAGGGCGTGTCGAGGGCGAGGATGGGGTAGCATGCGCGGGCAAGGGGCGGGCGTGTAGGCGGGACGAGGGGCTGCCCCGGCCCGCCGCCGCGTCTCCTTGTCCACCTTTCCCCTCCCCCGCGCCCAACGTATGGGGCCCAAGTTCCCACCCCACCACGATGCTGCAGTCGTTTGAGGCGCTGGCAATGTGCTCGGCCTCCTTGTCAAAGGAGATGTCGTTGACGCGTGCCTTGTGCACCGGCAGCAGCCGAACCTGTACCATCATCACCCACGATTACAGGTCAACGACCAGCGCCCGGTTATCGCGACCACTTGCATCGTCGCGACAAGCCCTAGGCCGACAGCTGAAAATACCATGGCTGCAACGCTGCAAGTTGCGCCCATCTCGCATGTAGCTGCTATGCTGCTATAGCTTGCCTGGTTGCCTGAGTAGTCAAGCACATGCACCCGGCCCTGCTCGGTGCCCAGCGCAACTATCTTTTCCGACAACGCCATGCAGCTGATGCGCTCCTTGCTGAGGATGTCGCGCACATCGCCACCCAGCAGCTCATACTTGAGCTGCGGCTCCGGCTCGTCGGCCATCGTGGCCATGCGGGCCCCTAACACAGGCGGCTAGCGGCTAAGCAAGTTGATGCATGGGGTGTGGGCATGGCTAGCGTGAGGTGTGGGTGGCAAGGCGGGACCGCATCCCTATGGGGTCAGGGTACGTGCCGTGACGGCGCCGTACGGCTGGGCAGGCTATTTTGCAAGGGTTGTGTCTCGGCGTCGTCACCTGCTCACGCCGGCTGTGGCTTCGTCGCGTGACAATTCCCCAGCTTCCATGCCATGCAGACTCATTGCAACGGGGCGGGGGGCAATCCCATACTCGACCTCGACCACACAAGTGCCGATGGGGGGTGAATTCCTGGACAAGCTCAACCCGTGCAGTCACTGCGCATGTGCTCTGGTTTGCTTATCCAGCGCACGGTCGCACAGACCTGGGGACCTGGCCGGAGTCGCGTGCATACCGCCATCGAACCTCGCTGCATGCCATGTCGCCATCAGCCAACGCCTGACACAGCCCACAGCGCACAGTTCACAGCTCGCTGCACCCGCTCCAGGCACCGCTAGTCAGCAAGGCTCTGGGCTTCTGGCAAACTGCAGCCGACCACCACCGCCCCCGTATGGGGTCACGATGTCCATACCGTCGTGACTGTCGTGTGTCCGCCAAGCCTCGCAAAGCCGGTAGTCCTGCCCACTACACGGCATACACGATACCCTCGAGCCCCTCGTCATCGCGCTCGCCGGCCCCAGCCAGCAGCGGTCGGCTGCACCAGGGAAAGGCTCTACGATGGACTGCGCCGGGGGTGCCGGGATCCGGAAACTGGCCTTAAACCCCCGCGCCCTGCTCCTCAAGCCGAAAGCCTACACGCGGAAGTGCATACCCCTGTACATGCAAACGACTACATAACGACTACATACGTGCGGCGCTATATAGACATATACAGAAAGGCGCTGGGCTCAAGTACTCAGCGTGTGGCAACCCCAGCGCTCAAGCAAGCCCCCCCCCCCCCAGGAAGACGCAGCGCAGCACCCCAGCCGCTGGCAGGCACACTGCGGCGCCTCTCGCAGCGCCGCCAGCCCGGCCAGCGCTCCGTCCAACCTCGACCACGGACTGCTGGGCCTAGCGGCGCCGGCCCCCTCCCGGCGCACCGCCTCCCTCGGCTGTGCCCTGGCCTGCGCTGCACGTCAGCTGCGCATCAGCTGCGCCGTATGCCGCCGGTACACGGTGGATGCGTCCAGCGCCGCCAGGTGCAGCTCAGCCAGCGCCCACGTGTCGACTGTCGCCAGGTGGTCCAGGCTCCTCGCCGCCGCCCCGTTCCTGGCGCCGAAGCGGGTGCCGGCGTGGCGTCCCCTGAGCGCGTCAACGCGGGCCGCGTACTGGGGGCGGCGGGGCAGCGGCAAGGCGTGCGCACATGCACTCAGTAAGGGCGCGGCTGGGGCACCGCGTAGTGCCAGGCGCTCTCGCTCAGGCGGTGGTGTTCCATCATGCCGGGGGCTCGGGCAATGGCATGCCGCAAGCGCCGTGCGCGTCAAAGCTGCACCAGAGAGCTGGCGGCGGCGCCCAGCGGCTCATCACCTGTTCCACCACCACCGCGGCGCGGGCGACGGGGCTGTCCGGGCCGAAGCGCTTGCAGGCCATCGACGTGACCGTCTGTGGAACGGGGTCCGTACGAAGGGGAGTGATAGCGGCGGCCGCGACGTTGGGGCGCCTGCGCTGTGCCGCTTGCGTGATTGCGCAGCCCGCCTTACCGAGCCCCCTCCCTCACCTCGTCCTTGTCCTGGCCGCCCCCCTGGTCCAGGCCCTGGTCTAGGCGCACGCGCACGAGGAAAGCATCCAGTACGGCGCGCCCCGCCTGCGCATCAGGCGACCCCCGGGGCGGCAAATACTGGTGGTGGCATGTTGCTTGATCGGCCGGGCGATTGCAGCCGGCCGCCGCCTGCCTTGCCCACACCCAGCTGGCCCCTGCGCAGGCCGCACCCTGCGGCCGGGAAGCCCGCCTCCGCCGCCTGATTCGCCTGGTCCGCCTGCCCCAGCGTGTGCGCCATGTCCCACGCCAGCTGGCCCACGTCCAGGATGCCGTCCACGATGGCCGCCAGGCTGTCTAGCTGCACAAAGGCGGGGCTGGGCCGGTCGGGGCCGCCATCGCTGGGCGGCAGCGGCGCCGAGGCGCACGCCGTGGCGGCCGGCCTTGGCTTGCGCCGCTCTGCGCGGACCCCAGGCGGGAGCACGCGCGCCAGGGGTTTGACGTCAAGGCGGATGGACATGTGCGGGGATGGGGCGAGGTCGTGGTGGCTGGGTATGCGGCGCTTACGTCGTTTTGGGATGCTGAGGTAGGAGGGCGGTATGTGCTCGAGTGCGTCAAGGGACATGCCGTACAGCTCGGTCATTCCGGCCAGGCTGAACTGGTGGCGCCGCAGCGTGTCCTCGGTGGCGCCGTTGAGCTGCTCGAGCGGCACGCCGCTGACCTGCACACACAGGCGTTGACACGTGGCAGCCAGCACAAGACAGTAGGGATGAGGCGTGCTGACGCCAAGCGCTCACCAAGGCGCAGGCCGTCGTTGCGAGGTTCAGCAGCAGCTTGCTTTCCGCACGGCGCTCCAGGAACGAAGCCAGAGAGCACGCCAGGCACGTCCTGCCAGGCGACAACGAAAGAAACGCCTCGAGCCGGCACGTCGCCAGCTGTGTGTCCCTCGTACCATCAGAGCGCACCTCTGCTGCAAGCCATGTCCCGTGTCAACGTGCTGCCGCATGCGGCAGAACGGCCGCTGTGGCGATGCATACGTGATGACACGCCGACCTTGATGGTAGCAGGCAGAAGCTTATCAGGCGCATTGGGTTGAACTTCTGTGGGATGGCAGAAGAGTTGGGGGAAGCTGCTCAGGGGCCAGGAGAAGGTGCAGCTGCAGCGGGGCTGTTGCTGTCGAGAGCTGTCCATGTGTTCGTGCCATGGTGCTTGCAACTCGCCGCCAGCCCGTCAGCTTGTATGCAAACGAGCGCTGCAATCGTGAGGTCCTACTATCACTTCGGCAATATTTCTGTGCAACTGCGTGCTGCAATGGTTGCAATTCGTTACCAAGTCCCGCACTCATCTACAACAGCTCGCTGCTCACCTTTAGGGCACCAGCGGCTCGCCCGCCAGGGCCTGCAGCATCTTGCGCTGCTTCCGCGTGATCAGGTTGGGCGTGAAGAAGACGTACTTCTTGCACGCCCAGCCACGTGGGGGCCCGCGGGCCGTAATGGGGGCAAGGGCGTAGTCCATCATGGCGGACGATTCCAGGCTCGACCGCTGGCCCTGCGGCCGCCGGTAGGCCACCCGCACGCAGCCGACCTTAACCAGGAAGTTGGCGGCCAGGTAGTTCTGGCGCATCACACCATACGACCTGCCGTGCCACACGACAGAGAGGAAGGAGACCCAGGCCACCCTGCCCTTGCGCTCCTCCAGGCGGCACTTCATCACCGTGGCAAGGCGGGCGGTATAGAGCGCCGCCTGGCGGAGCTTCTTCAGGTGAGGGGTGAGGGCCTCGTGGACGCCCTTGAAAACCTGTTGGCGGGGCAGCGAGGGCAGCAAGGGTGGGCAGCAAGAATGTCGGGGCAGCAAGGGTGGGCGACGCTTTTGCCCCCCCATCCGCAGCGTTCTCCGACCTCTGCAAGTGCTCTCGTTATGTCAGGGCAGCCGTGGAACGCGCTGCGGGCCCCCAGCCATCCTGGCACGCTATCCTGGCACGCCATCGATCCTCGTCCAGGCACTCACGAGCGTGGCGCGAGCCATTGTCGTCGCTACTATCACGAAGAGGAGCGTACAGGAGCTTGCGACTGCCTTGCTGCGGTCCCGGCGGCAGGAGCGCCTGGAAATCAGCGAGGATGGGTCGCGAGGCTAAGCGGGACGCGACTCAGGTGTGTATGTCACGTTCAGTGTGTGCTCAAGCCTCGCAGCCGCCTTGCGTGGCAGCCAAACCATGAAATATGCCTCGCGATTGGACAGTAACCGCCCGAACGCCCGCGGCCTCGCCACTGGGCAATGCACTCGCATGGTGCACAGCCCAAGCCAGCCTGGCCCGGCGCACCTCCAGAGCGCCAGTTCTCCACCATATAGCGTCGATGACAACAGCGGGGCAAAGTTCCGGCCTCGGGAGAGCCTGGTACAGCGCGTATGGGTGCATGGTGTATCGAGTATATGGTGTATATGGGTCTCAATCAATGGTTAAGCGGGCGTCCTCGCCATCGAGTTGTGAAAGTCCCTGGACTGTCCCTGATCCGTCTCCAGACGGGGTCCCTGCCCCGCCCTCCTGGGATGGGGACACCGCGCACATGCTTGTTGGCCGTATATGCCGTGCGGGAGGTGGGGATGGGAAGGT
>BDDC01002377.1:3266-13534 GCA_001662425.1 Chlamydomonas sphaeroides | reverse complement strand
ACATGGCGACCATTGTCGCCCTGGGCGGCGCGCTGGCGGCGGCCGCGCTCGAATGCCCCGAGGTGTGCGCAGCGCAGTTGCCGGGCTCCTTTCCCGACTGCGCAGTCATGCTCGAAGCCAACATGGCCCTTGGCAGCCTGTGCTCGCTGTCGCCGGTCCCACGCGCCGATGCAAGTCGCCAGGACATCCTCTCGGCCGCTGCCGGGCCATTGTCCGTGTGGCCGCCGGCCCTGCCGGGCCTGTGGCGGCTGGACATTTCTTGCTGGGAGGTCAGCGCGCTGCTCTGGCAGTGGACCTCGCCTCAGTCCGTGTCCCGGAAGCCGGACCTCGCAGCTCTCGCCGCCATCGCCAGGCCGCAGGGCGCCTCGCTGCTGCCGGCGCTGCTGCCGCCGGCCGAGGCGCGGGCGGGGCTGCGGCGCTGCGGCTCCGCGGCCTGCGCCAACCTGGACGGCGACGGCGGGGCGGCGCTGCGGCTGCAGGCGTGCGCGCGCTGCGGCGGCGTGTGGTACTGCTGCCGCGAGTGCCAGGTGGCGGACTGGCGGGCGGGCCACGGCGCGGCGTGCGACGGGCGGCGCGGCCAGGCGGCGGCGAGCTGAGGGCGCCGGCCAGGGCCGGGGGCCGGGCAGGGCTGGGGCAGTTGAGTGATTCTTTGGATGTGACATGATCTTGATGGCTGCTGGGCGGCGGGCTTGCCGTAGGCGAGGTTCGCCGTGTCGGCGCGAGGGCCAGCACTTGGTTGTATATAGAAATGGTAACATAAAGTAAGCACGACCCGCGCGGCACGCCCTGGGTTGATGACGCGTCGGTCGTGCATACGGAGCAGGGATGTGTGGTTGAGCTGCTGCGACGTGCACGTGGGGTTACACACTGCACCCGCAGTTGGCCGACGCAGCGCAGGGAGCGTGTGTTTCAGTGTTGGGTAGAACAGAACCCCACGCCCCAGTGTGTGGTCTGTGTGTTCATAATAATCAATTAATACCCGACACGCGACTCCCTGGGGAATTGTGTGTGTTGGGGTCCGGTTGGAGGCTGTCGGCGCGGCAACGAGCGGCCCATTGACGGCCGTGACGGGATGCAGTCTGTGAACTGTGTGAGGGGGATTACGCAGACTTGCGGCGGTGGTGTGGGGCCATGCACGGTGCGCAGCGTAGAAAGAAGGCTGCGACACGCCGCCAGAGACACCTGGGAGCGCGTTGTAAGCCTAGACCGGTTTGATTGTCAACGTAGGAGGAGGTACTTAGTCCAGGGGCAGCTTGAATTCCTGCGCGGTTAGTGGGGACTACGCGGAAGTGCAAACAGTGCCGAATTGCATGCTAAGACACCTGACCAGGGCGTAGAGGAGTGCCGGCCCATCCCAGCAGCCCCGCGCGCGAAAGGGAGCGAACCTGTAGAGCGACAGAGCGAAGCGGCAGCGTGGTCAGTCCGCCAAGCCGCAGCAGCAGCGAGGAAAAGTAGGAGGGCCTTGCGTGTGGCGATGCTAGCTAGGTCGCTAGGTGGTCGTGTGTCCATGCCCCACGCCAGCGGCTGGATATGTCAAGGGGAGGGAGCAGTAGTAAAGATTGTAGGAGCAAGGAAAAATTTAGGTGCGGACACGAGCGGTGACACCGACGTCCAGCAACGGCATGTCGTACGACGTTCGTTGCAGGGCGGGCAGACGCAGTGGAGGAGCGGGGGTGAGGCCAGGGATGATACGTGGCGAGGAGAGGCGGGCAAGTCGGGCCGCGGCCGCAGTGCAACGAGAAGGGCAGGCGTCACAAAAGGACAGACAGGGCGTGCAATTGCGGCCGAAGTGAGGACTCCCAAAGGGGATTCCCCCCCCGGCCAGTTGCCGGTGGACGCGACGGGCTGCTGCGGAGGTCGCAGACAGGCTGCAGGGTGCAGGCTTGCGATGCGCGCGTGTGTAGCCCGCGCCCGCGCGCTGGGTCCTGTGCGTGGCTGGACGGGCGCGGACTACGGAGCTGGCGTGCGTTGCGGCAGCGGCCTTGCAGACTTGCATGCCAAGGGGCTGTCGGCGAGCATGCTGGCGGCCGGCGCGTGGCCCCCTGTGCGCGCACACCCGGGGCCGGGCCGGTGGTGCGCGTTTGGGCGGCGCGGAGGGCGGGACGCAGGCAGGGCGCGGGGCGTGGGGGCCTGGCCGCAGAGCGGCCCGCCGCGGGGGCTGCGAGGCTGGCTGCTGGGAACCCGTGGTGTCGGCGACGAGAAGAAGTGTCGTTTCCTCCGATCCCTCCGACCGTCCAGAGGGCAGCTTGCAAGGCCGCAACCGGCCGCACGCGCCGGGCCCGCTCACTCAATCGCCTCGGGACCGCCGCCCAACCGCGCCGCTGCCGCACCGCCGCCCACCCACCCACTGCACGCCATTGCGCTAGCGCGTCCCTCGCCCGCAGCGCGCTTCTACAGCGCGCTCCTCCGCCCGTCCCCCAGACCGCCTCCTCCCCCGCTGCCTCCGTCCCGGCCCACACCGCTACCGGCTGTGGCACACGTCGCGCAGCTCGCTGCTAGCGCCGCGGCCGTGCGGCGCCGCCAGGCCCATGTCCTCGGCGGTGGGGCCCGACGGCACCAGGCCGCCGGGGTTAAGCGGGAAGAGGCTGCGGTGGTAGCTGCGCCGCGCGGCGTCCAGGTCGAGCGTGTCGCAGATCTGGCGGCGGCGCGGTGGAGGGACCAGGTCAGGGGCCATGGGGACGGCGGCCAGACGGAGGCCAGGGTGTGGTTCAAAGGGCCGAAACAGCGGCCGTTGGGTCCATCGCAGCAACCACTCGACCAAGCTTCGGTGGCATCGACACCCAAGGCTGGACACCCAGGCCAAAAGCGACCGGGCGGGTAGGGTCCGGGTCCCCAGGCCGCCCGCCCGCTCCGCCCTGCCCCACCCCGCACGCACGCACAGCCTCGCCCACCCCCGGCAGGCCAAGGAGTGACCGGGCGGGCAGGGGCCCGACGGCGGCACCCCCGCGCCACCCCGTCCCATGCCCCCCCCGCACCTGCAGCTCCGAGCCGGGCACGCGCAGCTGCCACATGTCCCGCGCCCAGCCCGCCAGCGCGGGGTAGTCGCCGCCGGCGCTGCCGGGCCGGCCGCCGAACACGCGGCGGCGGCCGCACTTGAAGAGCGGGCCGTACATGGGGTCCAGCCGCAGCACCGTGGGCAGCAGCCACACATCGCACTCGGTCAGCCTGCGGGGCGCGTGCGGGCGCGTGCGGGGGAGAGTGAGGCGGCACAAGGGGTCACGGGAGGCGCTGTGGTCGCAGGGGAGCGCGTGGGGCTGCGAGGCGTGTGCGGCGTGGTCGCGCTGCACGCGTGGCTGCCAGGGGCACGGCAGCAAGCGGCCCCCCGGGGCAAGCAGAGCGGTGGCCGGCTTGTAAGTCGAGGCTGGGGATGCGGGCAGGCGGCGAGGGCAGCCGGCGCTCGAGGCGCGGTGCGAGGCCGCACCTGTCCCCCAGCAGGAAGCGGCTTTCGCTCAGGCGCGCCTCCATCTCATCCATGGCGCCCCACAGCTCGGCCTGCGCTCACCGCGGCACACACAGCGGCCGGGGCCAGGCGGTCACGGGCGGTCGCGGGCAAGCATGGCACGGCACGGCTGGCACGGCACGGCACGGCACGGCACGGCACGGCACGGCACGGCACGGCACGGCACGGCAGCACGCAGCGCCACGGGCAGATGGTCTCGTGGCCGCGCCAGCAGCGGTGGCGGCTTGCTTGCGCACCTGCACTGCGTCGTACGCGGCCTGGGTGGTGGCGAACCCCGAGCGGTACACCCCGTTGTTTATGCCCGAGTAGATCTGGGGCCGTGGGACGCAGGGGCCAGGCGGCGGGCGGTGAAGGGGCGGGCGGGAAGGCCGCCAGCAGCTTACCGCGGCCGCGAGCCGCCCTAGCCCGCAAGAATCAGCTGCATTCCCAGCAGCAGGCAGGTGCGGGCCGTTGGCGCCACCACCGCAGCCCACCCGTCCGGGCCCCTGCTCCCCGCAGCCCCACCCGCGCGTTGAGCTTGTCGATCGCCTCCACCAAGTGCGGCGGCCGCAGGCACACGTCCGTGCTGCCGCTGTCCGGGGCCCCGCCCCCGGGCGCGGGCGGCACGTGGAAGGCGTCCAGCGCGCGCACGATGTCGGCGCTCTCGTTGCACACCGCGGCACGGCCGCGCGCGTCCAGCAGCAGCGGCGCGGTGCAGCGGCCGCGGAAGCCTGGCGGGGAGGCGGGGAGGCGCGCCGCGGGAGCGGGCGGGCGGGGCGAGGGACGTGGTTCGGCGTGTAGGGGGCGCGTCCTAGTGCGTCGATCGGAGCCAGAGTTGTGAAATTGCATAGCGCCGCAGGACAGACAGGCAGGGCGCGGGCGGCGGTCTGTCAGGCTGGACGCCAGGGCGGAGAGGATGCACGGCGGCACCTACCCGGCTGGCAGGTGTCGTACACCTCCCTGCGGAGGCATACGGCACGACGGGCCGAGGCGCAAGGTGACGGGGGCCCTGCGTTGCGCTGCGACGCCCCAACCGGACCATATGCCCCGGCAGGCACAGAAGCACGCTCAAAGCCGCATCACCCTGCAGCATCCCCATCACCCTGCAGCATCCCCATCCCCAATGCCCATGCCCATGCCCATGCCCATGCCCATGCCCATGCCCATCCCCAATGCCCATGCCCATGCCCATGCCCATGCCCATGCTCGGCAGCCCCCGGAACCCCTCAGCTGCGCCCTGAGTGTCCACAGCAGCCCACCACACCACCGCGCCCATGCACCCACCACAGGTCGGCGGCGCCAAACACGGGGTCCGGCTCGGCCACGCCAAACACCCAGCCGCCGCGCCGAGCGCGCGTGGGGTCGTCCTCCATGCGCGTGTAGCCCACGTGGGTGGCGGGCCGCGGCCCCGCGCCTGGCCGCCCGCCGGAGCGCGCACCGGCGCCGTGCGTAGCGCCAGAAGAGGGCGCCGCCGCGGCGGGGGCTGTGGGTCGGAAGTGGCCTCGCAGCACGGCGGCTATGGCCACTCGGTGGCACCAGGGGCAGGCGTTGCCCAGGTACAGCCGGTAGCGGCCAGATTCGGGCTGCGCTGGGGAGCGGCGGGGGTAGGGAGCGGCGTGGAGGCGAGGCGGCGTGGTGGCTGATGGGCGCACGTGCAGGGCGGCAGCCGGTGCGCATGGGCACGGTTGAGGGTTGGGGACCAGCAGGGCCCGCAGCGACCGGTCGAATCCCCTCTGGGGCGGCCATGGCCTCAGCCGGCAGCGCCGGCGGCATGGTCCTTGCGGGTGCCCAGCTCGCCTGCCGCGCCAGGACCCCAGCGCCCTGCAGCCGCCTCTGCGCCCCCGGGCCCACCGGGAACTGCGCGTCGCCGATGCGGCCGCCGAAGCTGTACTGCGGCCGCACGTAGGCGCCGTCACGCGACTGCGGCGCCAGCTCCCGCACCATGGCCTGCCAGGCCAGCCGCCAGCCCTCCTTGACGCCTAAGGGCGGCGGCGTGGGCGGGAGGGAGGCAACAAGTGAGGGAGCAAGGGACCAATGTGGTATGAGGAGTGGTGGGGCACCGGCTGCGGCGGGCCCTGCGCAGTTTGGTGGGCGCGTGTGCTGAGTGGGTCCTGCCGGGACTCACCGCTGACGAGCTGGCCTTGCGGCAGGACCTTGTTGGTCAACTCCAGGAGGGAGAAGCCCTTGTTGACGCCAGGCGTGGGCGGGCTGGGCGGGAACGCGCAGCGTGGGGCGACCGAGGCAGCCCGCCGCAGCCGTGCGCGACACGGCGTCGGGCCGAGCCCAGCACCGTGCCGCTGCAGCGCCGACATCGTTTGAAGGTGATGCGCGGGTGTGCCCAGCAGGACTGTCTTGGTAAGGGCTGGGCTCGGGATGTCGCGTGCAAGCGGAGCTGTCGACGGGTCTCGTGTTTTGTGTCCCCTCTGCTGTAAGGGGCTGCCGGGCGTTTGTGTGCTTCAAAGGCTGGTCTAGGGATTGCAAGCTAGCGGGTGCAACGCTTGGCGGTCATCAGGTTTCTGCTGCCGTGGCAGGGATGGGCCACAGAGCGGAGTCGTCGACAAGCCCTGCTCGCTCGCACTTGACCTTTTATTACTACCAGACGACTTTTCCTATTGGCACCGCGACCACTTGCCTCACCAACAAAAACATGCTGCTGTTCAATCTTCTCTAACGGCTGCAGGCCCCACGCTCTTTCCCAGGACCTATCCGTTGAAATAGCCTTGGGTGCAGGACTATGGCAGCGCTAGGAGGGGCGCGTGGCCGGTTGCTCTTGTTGGCAATAGCCCTAGTGCTGCTGCCTCACGCAGCATCGGCGTTGCGGCTGCCCTCCTGGGGCCAGCTGCTCCGCCCTAAGCGCAGCAAGGAGGCGAGCGCGGATGCCTTGCTTTGGGAGGTGCTCTCGCCGAGGTCGACGCTGCTCGCGTTATCGCACGCAGCGGGCCACGGCGCAGCCACGGACGCTCTCCTAGACCCGCTGGTGTCTCCAGGCGACAAGACACCGTCAAAACTCAGCGCTGGTGCATCCCCTCGGGACCCGCGCCTGGCCACGGTCTTCTCTTCCGCAGCACCCCGCACGCTCCCCCGGCTCGCCACCGGGCCCAGCGTTTCGCTGCCGCCCTGGCCCGGGCAACCGCGGCCCCTCGAGGACACAACCGACAGCACGTCAACAGCGCCAGCCACAAGCGCGCAGCGCCCCCACGAGGACACCTCAGCATCCCTCGACGCCCCCAACCCACTCGCCGCCGCTGACATCAACCCGCCCGAGCTCAACCTCGACGAGGCCATGATCGCGGGCCGCTTCGCCTCCATCGCTTACTGCTCCCGGCCCGACCTCATCGCGGCCTGGAACTGCACGCGATGCGCCAACGTCACCAGGTTCACGCCGCACACGGTCGTGTACGACCCCGTCTGGGACCTGGCCGCCTACGCGGGCTACTACGCGCCGCTGGACCTCGTCGTGGTGGCCTTTCGCGGCACCGACTCGTCCAACTGGGGCCAGTGGGCCGAGAACATGCGCGCGTGGCGCACCGACCACATGTACCCCGTGCCCGACTTTCCGCACGCGCTCATCCACGCCGGGTTCTTCACGCTTTGGTCCGGCAGCAGCCTGGAGGTGCGGCCGGGTCCAGCCAGAGCCGGCGGCGTGGGTTACGCAAACCCGAGCTTGAGTCGGGCAGCCGGGGTCGGGCCGGGGTACACAGCATGGCACACGCACCCATCCAGGGCCTCGGCCGTGGGTGGTGGCCAGGGCCCCCGAGCAGTGGACAGTGCAAGCCGCGTCCCGCCTCAATGCCGCCGTCCGAACCCCGCTGCGCTGCGCCCTCCGGGTCCCTCCATCCGCCTGCTCGCCCGCGCGCAGAGCACGTTCACCGCCTCGGTGCCGGAGCTGCTGGCGGCGCACCCGCGCGCCCGGCTGCTGGTGACGGGCCACTCCATGGGCGGCGCGCTGGCGCAGCTGGCGGGGCTGGAGCTCAAGCTAAAGCACAACATCACCTCCGTCAGCGTGTACACTTACGGCTCGCCGCGGGTGGGCAACCTGGCGTACCAGCAGGTGCGGGGTAGAGAGGCAGGGAGGCAGGGGGGGAGGGCGGGGTGTGCGTTGTTGGGATGGGAGCCAGGGAGGGAGGTGGGGCGGGAGGGCGGGAGGGCGGGAGGAGGCATGGAGGGCGGGAGGGAGGGAGCGAGCGAGCGAGCGAGCGAGCGAACGAGCGAGGCACGAGGGAGGGAGCGAGCGAGGGAGGGACGGTGGCGCAGGGGTTGAGGGCGCTGCTTGCAGGAAAAGGGGCTGGAGACGGGCAGCGCTAGGGGACTGCAGGCAAGGGTTGCTGCTGGCTCTGTTTGGCAATGCAGTGTGTGCGGCTGCCCGCGACCCACAGCCGATGTCCGAATGCTGCCCACGACTCCCGCTCCGCTGCGGCGACCCTCCCTGCCCCCTCCCCTGCCTTGTTCCTTGTCCCCTCCTCCCCTTCCCCAGCTGTTCAACCAGTTCATCGACCACTCGTGGCGCTTCACCCACAACCGCGATATCGTGCCCAGCGTGCCCATGCAGCTCATGGGCTTCCAGCACGTGGCGAGGGAGGTGCGGCCTGGCCGGGCATCACATGGGTAGAGGTTGCGATAGCAGTGACAAAGGTCCCGGTGCAGGCATGGGGGGCGAGGGAGGTGGCGACGGGCCCGCAGTGGGGGGCGACGCAGGGGGTAGCGTGCGCGGGGCAGCACGGGGGCCCCGGACAGGCAGGAGGGCGGGGGGAGAAGGGCTGACGGGGAGGGCTGACGGCGCCCATGCCGGCCCGCACCCGCCCGCTCGCCCTCGCCCTTGGCCCCCGTGCCGCGCCGCGTCCAACCTCGGCCCCTTGTCCCTCGCTTCCTCCTACTCTCCCCTGATCCACACGTCTGTCCTCCCCCGCCCCCAAAAGGTGTGGGAGGTGGACGTAGAGGACCCCAGCGGCGCCGGCGGCGACGAGCGCAAGCTGCTGCTGTGCGACGGCACCGGCGAGGACCCCAGCTGCCACAACAGCGCCTGCTACCTGGGGCTGTGCACCAGCATCGCCGACCACCTGACCTACCTGGGCCTCAACATGTACCAGGACAGCGACGAGTGCTGAGCGGCCGGGGGCAGGGCAGGGGGGGAGATGGGGTGCGGATAGGGCGTGGATGCAAGGGGTTGCATGTGGGGAATAGGCATAGGGCTGTAGGGCCCGGGTGTGGGCTGTGAAGGGGCACGCGAATGCGGTCGAAGAGGCAGGCAAACGGGGTAGATGGGTGCTTTCGTGGGGGCTGTGAGGAGGGCAGGGTGGGGAGCCCACGGCGCCGCTCGAGCCCTCTGGCGGCGCCGTTGCAGGGCAGGGCGCGCCCGGCCTGCCAGGCTAAGCGCGGCGCTGCGTGTAGTGGTGGTGCGTTGCCGGGGGTGTGCGCGGCGCCGAGTGAATGTGTGTGGTGTGCGGCCGGACATATGCGTTGTCATCCATGCCTCGAGTGGGGCCATGGGCCAAGCAGGAGGGGCGCAGTGGCGTGCACGAGGGCGCAGGGTGTACCATAGGACTGACGCTTGCTTGAGGGACGCACACTTGCGATTGCTGACTTTGCTCACGGACTGTGGGCCTATTTGGATTGACGCTTGACCGGCGGGCCGCTGGCGCTGCAGCGTCGGAGCGCGAAGCGAGCCGCGTGTGTGTGGATGTGACTGTGTGGGAGCTGCGTGATATGCGATGACCAGGTGTCAGGGGGCCGCTTGCATGCCTGGGCGAGTCGATGGACGCGTGGAGTCGCGGGCAGTCGGGGCGAAGAGGCGGCACGATGCTGCGGCGGGTGCGCGCGGCACGGGCTGCGGATGAAAGGGCATGGTGCCGGGTACCGTAAGGCGCGTACGGCGGGGCACATCAATGCGCGAGCCAATGCCCTTGACAGGCTTTCAGATCAGCGCCGCCCCGCCCGACATAACCAGTGCCTTCACAACCAGTCCGTCCAGCAACTGGTGCCATAGCCCCGCTCCGCTGAACGCGCATTACCGCCGACAACGCTCGCGAGCAACGCCGACCCCCAAGTGCCGGTCGCTCGTCGCAGCAAGCCGCTAGTTAGGGTGAGTGGCCTCCACACAGGCGGCTTACCAGCAACGCCAGCACCGGCAGCAGCAACAGTGGCCGCGGAAGGTCCGGTCCGTCGTCGCGCGGCGCGGCGGCGACCGCCGCCGCCTATATCGTTGCGCCTTCTTGGGTGCCAGCCGCGCTGCCTGCCGCAACCGAACAACCATACGCGGCAGCGGTCGCGACCACGTAGCCCTGCAGTCGCACCCGCAGCCACACACCATTGGCGGCCGGCGCCCACCTTGGACGACCGCCCCATGGGTCGCCCCATCCTGACCTGACCCGCCGCCCTCCCGTCACCCCCCAGCAGGCCTCGCTCGTCATCATGCTGCGGCGGCGCCTGGCCGCTGCGGCGGCGCTGCTGCTGCCGGCGCTACTCGCCGGCGTGGCGTGGCTGCGGCCCGGCGCGGCGTTTGTGCCCTGGGACCTGTCCAACTTCCAGAACGAGTACGCCTGCGACAACACCTCCACCGCCATCGTCAGGTGCGTACCACGGCAACAGCAGCCGGGTCAACGCCAGCTGACGCCAGCCGATGCCCGCGCCGCCCCGTCGTGCCCCGCTCCTGCCGGGCCAGGCCCCGCACGCTCGCCGATGTGCAGGCGGCGGTGGTGTCGCACAGCCACGTCATGGCTGTGGGAGGGGGCTGGTCGTGGAACCAGGTGGGCAGCGGCAAGGTGGTCATGGGGCCCGTAGGGGTGGCGAGGCGGGCAGGCGGCAGGGGGGTGAGCCCCTAGCCGCACCCGCC
>BDDC01002376.1:0-12241 GCA_001662425.1 Chlamydomonas sphaeroides | reverse complement strand
CTGACGCTTAAAGAGAGCGTGGTAGAGGGTAACGAGCTGCGAACGGCAAAGTGACGGGAAAACACGGTAACGGCGGGTGGGTGCGTGTTCGAAAGCTGTGATGTGGTTTGACGCGGGTTGGGTTTGGTGGGTGGTGCGTGGAAACGGGTTTTGGAAGAGTGCCTTCGGTTGGGGGTGAAAGGAGGGCGTGCATGTCGGAAGCTAGCGGCTGACCCCGAAGGGTTCCCCACCGCTGGGATGCTCCGGTGGACGGGCCGGAGGTCACGGCAAGGGGCCAATCATCCCTCCATGGCAAGTGGTACCAAACACCACGTTAGGGTGTTACACGCACCCGGGCCTTCACACCGGCAGGGCAGGGTGCCAAAGCAGCAGCGCAGGAACCGACACGAAGCCCAACCCAGAGACCCCGTAGCAAGGAAACCGAAACGAAGCGAACCCAAAGACACAGCCCCGCTAACAACACAAAGCGAAAGAGAACCCGAAGGAGACGCTGCCTCTAATAAGAAGCGGAGGCAGCCCCGGCAAGCCAACCCCCGCGCAACCCAGTCCCCCGTGCAAAACCCAGGGTAAGTACCCAACCCCACGTCATGCAGTGCGTCGCTCGTATGCCGTCGCCGCAACGCCGCGTATCGCATGCACGCAACGCAATCTAGACGGCCGGATGGTGCCCCGACGTGGTGGCGGTGGGGGGCGTCATCGTACGTTGAGTGCGAAGCGGCTTTGGGGCCATGCACTGCGATTTGGCAGGGCACAACGAGAGAGGAGCGGGCCATGTACAGTTTATGTGTGCTCAACAGTAGTAAGGAACACGACAAGGTGCTACCATGGTGCAGCAACTGGAGCGCGACCCAGGAACCCGTACTGGTTCGACCTTCCCTGCTGGTAGCGGCGTGTGTAGTGTGTAGTGTAAACATGTTGCAGGTTGACAGCAAGAAAAAGGAATCGGATGTCCGGGCCTCAGGTGCAGGCCTTCGGAATCGACCCCAAGGAAGTTGCTCGCAAGAGCGAGGCGATGATGCAATTGCAAAAAGGGTGGGGGGCGACAATGCAACTGCAAAGGGTGGTAGGCCAGCCGCAAGTGCAGCGACTAGCGTCGTCTTAGCTGACGATGGCTTATCATTGCGCCGCTTCTTTCCAGAATTGGGAAATGAGGAGGGAGGTTTAACTGGGTCTTGGCGGGATGCTGGAGTTACACGCGTGCGTGTGTTTGGGTGCGACTTGAAGTAGGCAATTTGAACAAAGCATAGCGCGATGTATCGCTCAGCCTATTCCGACTAATATTGCATATTTTTCCTGACCCCGAACAGGGGCAAAGAAGCTGCCCGGGTTTGGGGTTTGGTGTTTGGCGATTGGGCTTTGGTCACCTGCTGCCTCCAGAGGGCCCCGCCCCGCCCGCCGCCTGCTGCACGGGATAGGCAAAGTTCCAAACGTTAGCCCGGGATGACCGGCTGGGCAAGAGAGGCCTCGCCGAGGATGCCCCGCGACATGCGCATGTCGCTGACACGGTTCGCAGCACACGCCCGTGCCCTGAGGCTAAAGCCTAGGCGTTTCTGTATCGCTTGCAACAGGCGGCAGGCGGCAGGGCGGGCTCCGCGAGAAGCGCCCAAACTCAGTGTTTTTTGAATTGGGGACTGGTAGCCAGTTGGGGACTGGAAAATAATTATTGGCCAAAAGTTGGGGACTGGCAAACTCTGGCCGCTAGGCTCAGGCGCCCAATGGGGACTGTGGAAATCCAGCCGGCGACGCCTCGGTAGCCATGCGGCCGGCCGGCCGGCCGGCCGCGGGGATGGGGCGCGCAGCGTAGGGTGCGTGCCTTGCCGGTCGTCACTTCACCAAACTTTGCCGCTTGTCCAACTGTCCATACCACTTATGCGCACTACTCAACTCGCTTGAAGGCTCTGGGTTGGGTGCTGTCCCGTGCTAGGCTGGCTCCTGGCTGGCGCGGTATGCTGTCGTTTTACACGTTTTGCTGATCACAATAGCTGCATCTCCGGGTGCTTGCCCGGGCCTTGCAAGTATGCGGAAAAGCGAGTTTTCTGATACCCATATATAAAAAATATTCCGGGGGGGCTTCCCCCCCCGGCCAGTCCCCAAACGGGCACTAGGAAATTATCGAGCTTTGGGAATCCAAGAATCACTGCCCAAACTCCATTGGGCCCAAACGCCAAACGCCAAACCCAAAACCTGGGCAGCTTCTGTTCGGGGTCAGGGGAAACATGCAATATATGGGGCCTGACACCGCGAGTTTGGGATTCCCCTCAACCCTGTGTTTGGCCCCCCCGTACGGCAAGCCGCAAAACATGTTTACCGAAATTTCGGATAAGGATGCTACTATGCAAGGATTGTAGAGCGTGGTCACATTGTGGGGGATAGGTCCAGGTGGCATCCTTGTCCGAAATTTCGGTAAACAGGTTTGGGGGGTCCAAAGAAGAGGCCTCTGGGGACACAGGCCGGGCGCCGAGTGGCACCCGCGTGTGGCTGGGTCTTGGCGGGATGCTGGAGTTACACGCGTGCGTGTGTTTGGGTGCGACTTGAAGTAGGCAATTTGAACAAAGCATAGCGCGATGTATCCCTCAGCCTATATGGGGCCTGACACCGCTTGTTGACTTGCTGCCAACGACAAATCGCAGCTTCCTCGTTCCTGCGTCTCCTGCCCCGATTGTTACGAATATCATTGTTGTGCCCTTTCCGCTTTTGGCTTGCATCTCGCACAGTGCGTTCCCCCTCAATATTTCATTACATCTTCTTTTGCTGCTGCCTACTTGCTTGTAAATTTGCAGATGATTCGTCGATGTCCGGACCCCCTTGTGACCCGGGGTCGTGGTAACGTGGTGTTTGTGTTTACCTAGGGACAGCGTCAAGCTGATGTATCACTGCCAGGTACCACTCCGCCCCCGGACTGTGTCCCCCTACCCCCTCTACAATCCTGGCTTAGTGGCATCCTTGTCCAATTTTAGCTAGAGCAGAATGTCACTACAAGTAGCGTACACCCCCTCCTGTGCAGTAAGGCCACGCGTGGGGGGAGGGGGCAGGGGAGAAGTGTGGGTTTCGGCTGGTGAACTCGCCGACCAGAGTGGAAGCTCGTTGCAGCCCCAACATTCTCGCATGGCCATGCTCATTGCGCGCTGGCCCTTGGCGTGAATCCGTCGCCACACGGACACATCCATCCAGCCATCACAAAAAACTTGCGACGTCTGCGCACTTGACGGCGCAGCTTCGTCCTGTATCGTCAATGACGGTCGTATCTGCCAGCACCGTGTACTCCTTGCGACGGTTTACTCAGTTCCAACTTTGGAATGGAGTCGCGCTTGCATCTCGCTGGGTGGCAGGCCGCTAGGCTCTTCCAATCATGTCAGTGGCCCTTTCGCGCGCCATTCTACTCGCTCGCAACCTTGGGGGCCATTTGGAGGAGGTACGGTTACTCCGACCCTGGGTCGGCTTCCCCCCCCCCCTGCTTACGTCCCACTAAGGGCAGCGTAAAGCGGCGCCAGGGGCTCCCCTGTGGCCGCGCGCACGTTTCGCGCCTCCACCATGTAGACATCAATGACGTTGAGCGTGGTGCTCCCTGGGTTGGCGATCCGGGCGTGGCACAGGTAGCCCTGCAGAGCTTGTGGGGCTGTGCAGGTTACGTGCCTGCTGCCGACCATGCTCTCGGCGAGGGCGATGCCGTCACCAGCTGACCCGCGGGGGCCCTTGCCACACGGCATGCTGTGCAGATGTGTCTGGAAGCTGATAAGCATGCGCTTGGATGCGCGGCATTGCGCCGTGTCCCCGGCGGTAGTCTTTGTCTCCGTCAGCACAATACTGTGTGAATCTGTGCGGCTAACCTCGTGCTGTACGACTTCCCTGTTGGTGTACAGGCCCCGGACGTTCAGGGTGGCCACATGCAGGTGCCCGGGGGGGGCGCGGTCTGGCCGGTTGGGCGTGTGCGGCTGGCACCGTGACGGCTTGGGTTTGTTGCGCCCGCTGTTGCCCTTGTGCGCCCGCCGGGGGCGCCCATGCGGCGTTCAGTGTTGTCTGTTTTGGTTTCTTGGCAACCGTCTGTGCCAGAGTGGTGTCGGGTTGCGCCTTACTGCCGCGCGCATGTGCTTGCGGGGCGGGGGCTGGCGGCGCTGCTGCAGGGGTCGGCCGTACAGGCGGTATCATGGGGGCCGCCATGGTGGCTGGCGTGGTGCTGGTGGTGGGCCAGCCACGGTGGCCCCTGCGGCCTCCCGTGCCCGTCGCAGCTGCCTTCTCTCGTGTTGTGTGTGAGGGGGGGGGGCGCGGTGCACCGGTTTGTCTCACCTTCGGGGGGGTGGTCTTGTTGCGTTTGGGCTGTTGTGTTGGGATTTTCCAGTGCGTCACCAGGTGGGATGTGCGCCGGTGGCTGCGATGCCTTTGGTGCCTGCTGCTGCTATCCGTCCGGCGGGCCTATGCCACGTAGGTCGATAGGCATATTTGGGGTGTCTAGGATGTCGCACCGTTGCAGGGTCAGTACTGCACCGCGGAGCCTGCCCCAGTGTGCTGTCGTGCGGAGCTCAGTGGGCACGTTGCAGAGGCTGTCGTGGTGCAGCCACCGCCCCTCGCGGTATGACAGGGCGGTGGCGTGCCCGGTACTGTCCATGCCCTGCCCTTCGACCAGAACTAGCCCTGACGGAGTTGTGGCTGCGTGGCTCTGCAGGCTGGTGTGGATGTTGGTGCCCCTGCTTCGGGGGTCTATTGTGTAACCTGTGTCAATGATTGCCAGCGGTTGCACTTCATGGTTGCTGGGGGTTGTGCATAGGGTGTCCCAGCGCATCACCATGTTCAGTACGTACAGCACATAGTGCCCTTGTGTCGGGTGAAACCCCAAGACCCATGCCGTGTGGGCCCAATAGGCTTCTGTGCAGGCAGCACTGTTGCTGTCAGCCACCCCCAGTGTTGCGTGTCTAATACAGAGTTTGAAAGCCAGGGCATTGCAATAGCGCAGGACCCGGGACGGGTCAAGGCAGGGCTGTCCAAGCAGGTTGTTGACAGCGTGCACCTGGCAGTTCAGCTGGCCTTGGTGTTCGTGGAATATCGCCGGGTCTGGGTTCACGCTGCACTGCCGCCGCTTGCCCCCACTGGCCCGTAGGCTCATGCTGCAGGCTGTCTTCCAGTTGTTTCGGTTTGGTTCTTCCATAGCCCGTACACTGGCCCGCTGCTGCGCCCGGGCCCATGCAGTGCACAGGGCGGCTCCCAGCACGGCTGCTAGTACAATCACGGCACGGAGTGGTGGGGGCGACTTGGCAATCAAGCGGATGTCTCGTGTGTTACACGTGGGGAGTCGATTTGAGCCAAGCCGTTCCGCCGCTGTCCCGGCCGGGATCAAGGGGGCCTCACCCTGCCTGCTGTGCTTGCAGCTACCATTCCGGCCTCCATCAGATGCCTGCTCAACCTGACCTGTGCAGTCCTTGGCCCCGCAGCGTGATGCCAGCCTCGCTGCCCGTAGTGGGGCGGGTGCGTGTACATCAGGTGGTGGTGTGTTTGGGTAGATGCCTATGTTCCTTTGCCTGTAGTGGTGTCTTGCCTGGCTATAGAGTCGAGCAAGGGCTGCTACTGTACTGCCGCCAGCCTGGATACTGTTGATGATGTGCCTCTGGACGTCCCGCTGGAGGGACGTGTCAGCTTCTGCAAAGGGGCTTCACTTGGCATTGCTTATGTCCCTGGAGGCATTGCGTGCCGCGTTTGCTACATCAACATTGCAATAATTGTCGGGCGGGGCAGATTTGTGTTGCTTGCAGTGTGTCAAACGAGTTGTGACAGCAGTTGCGAGTAATCAATCTGTTGGCAGGTAACCAGGCTTTGCGGGGAGGGGCTCGGTATTGTATCTCGACTCTGTTGTTGCATAGCCTCCTGATCCACTTGCATGAGGGATGATCAGAGCCTTTCGTAACCTCTGTGGGCCCGGCGCTCTGGAGCATATGGACTGGGATGTGGGGAACACTGAAGGTCCGCATCTTGGTACCATGCATGCACACCTCAAACCTCCTTCCTGCCCACCTGCTGGCCATGCACTTGGGCTGTTACATCAGCTCAGCAGGAGCCCTGCATCAGCCCGCCTTCTGCCCAGTGAAAAACCAATACCCAGGTCCAAAATGACCCACCGACCCACAGATCTGACCCTCGGTCTGAGTCAAACCCTCTTCCACCATTTGAGGTCGTTTGGGAAGCAGGTGAGTGCAGTGAACAGCACGCAATAGGGCGTGCACTATAACAGCAAGTGCAGTGGATGGCAAGCTTGGCATTCAAACACACACTTTGCAGTTGCACCCTCCAGCTTTCAAGCTTTTGCTCATTGTGCAACCCCATAGCATTAAAGTCACTGTAACCCCTGCGGGGCGGGGGTAACTAGGGTATCCCGGGCTCAGGTAACGACACGGTGCATTTGCCATGACCGTGCTGAGCTGTTTTTAATACTGCATATAGAAATCATTGTGCAACAGTGTTGGGTATCCATTGCATCGAAAAAGACTGTTTCTGACAAAAAACAAAATCCGCGCTAGGTAACTATGCTGGCCCGCACAACTTAACCACACGATCATGCCCAATAACCTTAGTAATAAGGGCTGCCTGAGCTAGGCAAACAAGGGCTGTCCCCACTGTGTAAAGTGCAAATTGCGAGTACCAATACAGGACATTGCTGTGGAACAGACACCAAGGATCCATTACAAGGGGAGGCATCCTAGGTGACTATGCCGGCCCGCACAACCACACAATCAGGCATATTCTTGCAAGGGTTGCCTGCACTAGGTGAAGAAGGGCTGTTCCCGGCTGTGCAAAGTGCAAAGCGTGAGTACCAATACAGGACATTGCCGTGGAATGGAAAAGCGCCAAGAGTGCAGGGCCAGCCTAGATGTATCACTTTGGGAAAATGCACTAGACGTGCAAGGTGAGTGTGCCACTGCACATGATTGATTCCTCTTTCTAGCAGTGTTTCTAACACTTCAGGACCATGGGCAGGATCTGCAAGATTCTCTGCTCAGTCCTGCTGGAATCCAATGCCGCTGGGGCAGGGCCATTGGTATGTATTGGGTCATGGATATTCTGCTATGCCTGTGCAGTCTGGGGGCCTGCAAATTCCAATGAAGCTATGGGCCCATGGCCACTATCCAGGGGGAATATTCCCCTGTGCAGCCCATCACCATGATTGCAAATGGGATAGCCAATGACTGGTGTCAACTACGCCAATGGCTTATCATGTGCACCACTTCTTCCCAGCATATGGATTGGGTGTGGGGGCACACGTGGGGGGGATGGGGTGGGACGCAGGGCAGAAGTGTGGGTTTCGGCTGAACTCACCAACCAGAGTCAAAGCTCGTTGCAGCCCCAACATTCTTGCATGGCCATGCTCATTGCGTGCTGGCCCGGGGCAAGAATCTGTCACCACATGGACACATCCATCCAGCCATCACCAAATGGCTGGTCTGTTCCAGAAATGGGCCCACACAACCAATGGTCGTTGGCCTGACCCGGGGTCGGCTCCCCCCCCCAGTTTACGTCCCACTATGGGCGGCATAAGGAGGGTGGAGAGGAATAACCCATCCAAGTCACATATCCGGCGGACAGTGCATCACACGACCCACAGGGTGCAACCACAGGGTGCTACCTTAAATCACACTGGTCTAAGACTAGTTAGTTTACCAATTATTATTATTACACATGATTGATAGATTGATGTACACGACTTGACAGGGTCGGGCAACTTGGTCTTGAGCCAGGTGCATGCTTAACGACATTCTGATACGTGAGTACAGGGAGTCTGCCCTGGTGCATAGCAATGCAGACCGCACTGGGTTAGCATGGTGCCCACGGTGATGGGGGAAGGATGCACGCACAGTCCCACTGTCCCCAGCAGGGTGCCTTGCATAGAGACAAGCCGCATGCTTAGGGTGGCCTATGGGCTGCAACAGTGCTAGTTGGAGCTGGCTGGTGAAGGCTCGCTAGGCAGAGCTGGGGCTTGGGCTGCCCAAGCTGGCCTAGAGGGGGGGAAAGGAGCAGAGCTGGAAGCTGCCCCCGGGGCCGGTCCAAGCGGAGAGCAAGGAAGCTGGCCAGTCTGAAGATTAGTATATAGTGTGAGGTGTTCAGATTCTTACCTATGGTGACAACTAGCCAGGTGCCCTGGGCCAGGTACACACTTTTAGATGGCTTCTTGCTTGCCGTTGTGCAGAAGAAGGGGGAGGGGGGTCAAGGGGGAGGGGGAAGGCCCCCTCCCCTTTGTGCGGAACTCTGGCGGTGTCGCGGTTGGTCGTGAGCACCAGCCAACAGCAACGGATGCTAACCGGAAATAGAAATAGAATTGGTTACGACTCGTGTGCAACACGTGTCACTATATTCAGGAGGGCGGGCGTGTCTGGGGCAAACCCCCACACCCACCACCGGGTGTCTTTTATCCGGCCGCCTGGGGCGGCCTTGGTCAATCAGCCGCCTGGCGGGTCGGCTGTTGACCTGGGCTGACACTCTAGGCGCCGCCGTTTGGATATGATGACGGTTAGGTACTTGATGCTGTGGTCGTGGAGCTCATCCATGGTGGCCCCTGGGCGCTTGACCCCCAATTGTGTCGTCAGGGAGCGGAGGTCTTTGCACATTGTTCCGGCTGTCCCGATGCTGGTGGCTTCTTGGCCGCCGTAGGAGACCTTCCATCCGGCTGCCCGGAGCTGAGCAGCTAGATCAGAGTGTTGCGCGGCTTTTGCCGCAGCCTTCACGTTGTGCCGTGTGTCGGATGTGTATCCCAGTTCCACTAGGTAGATAATGTGTTTGGAGTGGTCGGCTGGGCCGGCGTATCCGGGCTGGTCGGCATTGCTGTTTGCAATGGTTGGGATGATGAGGAGGTCGGGCCTCATCTTGTGCAGGTCGGTTGGGGTTGCGCCGGCGTTGAACAGCCAGGCCGGGGGGCGGTCTCCTGAGATGTAAGGGGGTGTGGGCATGGGGTCGCCGTGGGGGCGGGGCGCGTGCGCGTGGGTGGTTTGTGTTTTGGATGTTCCCGCGTCCATGATCATGTAGCATCTGCCAAGTTCGCCCAGCGAGATTGCTCGGGCTATGGTTTGCACTGCGATGTTGTGCCAGAGTGTGTACAGGGGGTTGATTTCCTTGTGCTCGCACCCTCTGAGGTTGTGTGCTGAGGAGTCTGGGCCACGGCAAAGGGGGCAGGGGGTGGTGTGGCTGCGGTGGGTGCCCGCCGGGGCGGTGGTTGGTGGCCCCCCTGTGGTGGCGGCCGTCACGTTGGGTGTCGGTCTGCCGGGTTGGGCGGGCTGGGGCTGTTTCCCCTGCCGCTTGGCTTTGTGCTTGGTGCGCTTTTGGGGGGCGCATCCGTACTTGACCCCAAATTTGGCCGCCAGGGACGCGTTCCACAGCAGCCCAGTAACTGCCTCGAGGAGGCACTTGATGAGGGTGGCATTGTATCGGGGGCCTTTCTGTGCTAGGGTTCGTGTCGAGGCGCTCGTGTCTAGCGTGTTAAGCTGGTCCAGGAGCCGTTTCATGCAGTCTGGTATGTTTGTGTATCCTCCTTTTACTTCACATGGGAGCAGCGTGGAAACACCTCGCGACAGGTCGGCAGTGTACGGCAGGGGCGCATCGGGTTTGCTCGGGTCCGTGGCTTTGCGCACCCAGTAGTACGCTTTGCATGGATCGTTATCGCTGGCTTCCTCAAACATCTCGCATCCTTCAGGCACTTTCCCCTCCGCCGCACGGCAGGCTGCTCGGTCCACTATCGTATTGCCCTTCAGCCCGCTGTGGGCCTTCACCTTGCACAGATGGGTCTGGAGGTGTTTCGCTGCACGGAGTTTGAGTTTCTGGACGATGGTTTCGAGGAGCGCCCGGTGCTTGGAAAACAGCAGCTGCTGTGGCGCTACTATCTGTTTCCAGATAAGATAAATGGATGCTGCACTGTCTGTATAGATCGTGAGCCTCCGCTGCGCCAGTTCGCCTTCTTGCATGCTGAGCGCCCTGTGGATAGCGGCGAGCTCGGCCCTTGTTATCGTGTTGTTGCCGTAGTGGCCACCCACGGGGTCGACACAGTGGATGGTTTGTGTCAGGGCATCGTAGCTCACTGCGCCTAGGCGTTTCGGTCCTGTCCTGCCTTGCCGTGCACTCCCGTCTGTATAGAAGGTGTCGGTGGCGTCATATTTCAGGGGCTGACGGGCAGGGAAGTCTCGGTACACCTGGGCGTCATCAACGGCCGCGAGCTGGAGCGGCTGGGCTGGCGCTTCCTGGTGCAGGCGGTGCAGCCTTGTCCGGATCCACTTGGGGGGCTTCCACTCGTCTCGCGGGGGTCACGGGGTGTCCGGGGGCGTTTGCAGGCCGGGTAGGCAGGCCTTCAGGGCCTCCGCCGTCTCCAGTCCTTTTGTGTTTCCGACAAGGACCCACAGCAGGCCCCCTTGGTACGCGCACGGGACGGGGTCCACTTCGACCGGATCTTCAACATGTGCTTGTGCTGCTCCTTCGTCGCTCACACCCACCATCCTCATGCAATCATGTCCCATGAGTGTGTAGTAGGGTTGGGTTGCGTCATGCAGGCTGGCAGGGCCAGGAGCGTGGCTGTGGGCGCCTCCTCGTCCTTGGTCACACTGGCCCATGTGAGGGCCCATTGCACGGCTATTAGGCCGGCGGCCGGGTTGGGGCCAGGGTGTGCGATAGCTAGTCCTCGCCCGGAGTGCCAATGTGCGTCATAGCGGGCTCCGAAAAGCGCGTCTTTTGAGTATGGCGTGTAGTGTATCCCGGTGTCTGGGGAGGTGTTGAGTGGGGAGGTGTAATGCTCGGCCACTGTATCTCCTTTGTTGCGCCCAGCCATGACTTCCCATAGCCGGCGTAGGAGTGGCTCGGGGAGCTTGCGCTGCTCTGCCACCTTGATGCTGTGTCTGGCCGTGCCTGCCCCGTTCTTGTACCTGTTCAGCAGGTGGGCTACATCTTCACAGAAGCCGCCCTTGGCAGCGGAGAGTGTGTGTTGAGCCGGGGCGGCGGCTTTGGCGGCTTCATAGCGGGTGTGCAGTGCGTGGAGCGTGCAGATGGGGAGGGTGCTGGCGAGGCGCCCGTCGGGGTGGTATACAAAGGCGGTGCTTCGGTGGTCGGGCGCCATGTCGGGGCCCTGATCGGGGGTCCACGGCTGGGGTGGGGGGCTGTGTGCCATGCGCGTACCGCCCTACACAGATCTCGAAGCATCCTGTGCCGGGGACGTCAGAGTCTGGGTTGACGGGCTCCACATTGATGCTCACATGTTCGGCGAGCAGTCTCCACCCTGCCCCCAGGTGGGGGCACATGTGTTCGGGCTCCCAGTGGCGGTGCTGCCGCTTGGCTTCGGGTAGGACCGCGTCTTGGCATGCGGTGGAGGGCGGGACGGGGGCCTCGTTGCATGCCTGGAAGTCGGCTAGGAGATCAGCCCACCGGGGGTCTTGCTGCAGTTCTGAGGCGGGGTCTATGGTGGTTGCCCACTCGACCCGCACCAGGTAGTTGACTCGGGGGTGGGGGTGGGGGTGGTGGGTGACGGCCTTGTACCCGCATGCCTCGTAGATGGCCAGGGAGGCTTGGGTGACGATGGAGGGCTGCCAGTGTACTTTGTAGTACTTAGCGTGTCTGGCCCCGCATTTCTTGCCTGCCACTTGTCACTTGTGGCACTCACTGATGATTTTGACAACACGCTCTTGCCGCCCAACCATGCGCCTCAGGATTGCGGACAGCACGTTGGTTTGCTGGCTGCGGAGGGCATGGATGGGTGCGCCGATGCCGTGGGTGAGGCGCTCACGTAGCCATACAGCTTTTTGCGTGGTGTTGAGGCCTCCGCCGGCCCCATGGCCAAGCGTTGGGTGGAGCTCGAGCAGGTCCCGGTACAGGGCCAGGTCGGTGTACGGGTCCCGGTCGGTTCCGCAGTCCCTGGCTGTGAGGCCGGGGTCGGGTGCTGTGGTTTTCCAAGTGCCGGCCATGGGGTTGAGGTGGGGCCTGGGCTGGTGGCGGCGACGGGTCGCGTGCTGTGGCTGCTTTTGTTGCGGTCTGGTGTCTTCGGGGGGGGGGGCAGGCCAGTGGCTGAGGTTCCGTTGTCCTCTGTTGTTGCTCCCGCAGGGTCTGATGGCGCCAGGTCAACGTCCATCGTGTCTTCGGTGTCGGCTTCTTGGGGGCCGCCGGCTGGTGCACCCTCTGCTGTTGCTTCCGCTGGGTCGGCTGGCGCCTGGTCGACGTCCATTGCCTCTTCGGCGTTGGCTTCAGGGGCGCCGTCTAGGCCGTCGGCTGGTGCGCCGCCGGGCTCAGGTCCGGT
>BDDC01002373.1:563-13573 GCA_001662425.1 Chlamydomonas sphaeroides | reverse complement strand
CTGGCGGCGCCAAGGGCCCCACCTTCCGCTCGGCTTGCATGCAGGTGCGGCAGCAGATGGAGGGGACGGGCCGGGGACCACTGTCGGGGACAAGAGTCCTCCGGCCTGACATCTTGACAAACTCGCCAAGGAGTTTGATGCCAAGGCCCCATCCCACACCCGCCCGCCCCACTCCACGACCTCATCGCACGCCTTCATCTTCAGGTGGAGGTCCACGACGTTGCTCTGGCCGAGGGCCAGGCGGCCGGTGGTGACGACGACGATGCCGCGTCCGAGGGCGGCGGTCTTGGCACGTCTATCCGCGTGGTGCTGTGGCGGCGCGACCTGCTGACGGGCGTGGTTGAGCTGGACGAGGGCCTGGTGGTGCGCAGGGCCAGTGTCATGGCGGGGCTCATTGTGGGACTGCCGCCAAGCGCCATGACCAAGAAGCACCTCAGCAAGTGAGAGGGGAGGAAGGGTACAGGGTTGTGGAAAGGTAGGGAGGTTGCATAATGGATACAGCAGGTGACAAGGACAGGAGGAGGGAAGAAGTTGGCGGGAGGGGACCTGCTGGGGGAGCGCAAAACCTTGAAGAACCGCCTGGCAACACCGCGACCCTGGCCCCGTCTGCCAACATCGCAGGTTCCTGGAGCTGCCAGAGGGCTCTGCAGGCTCGTCCTGGGAGGCGCTGGTCGCGGCGCACAGTGATCACAAGAAGGGTGCGCAGAAGAGCGCCCTCAAGGGCGCAGTGCACCGTGGCACCGTCAGCCCTCCGTTTGCGCTCATCGGGCAGCACCCCGACATGGGGACCATGCGGCTCATCGTGCAGGTGGGGCCACAGAGGCTGAGCGAGGCCGGGACGGCAGGAGCACAACGAATCAGGGCCTATGGATGGCTGGGCTGCTGCTTGCTTATATTCGAGCTTGGATCTGCCAAACCCTGTGCCATGCGCCGAGCACCCATCTCCCGACCCATGTTCGCTGGCACCAGGGCGTCACCTTGCTGGCCCCCGGTGGCAAGGCCAAGACCACGATTGCCATTCATCCTGACACCTCGTTCACGGGGGCTCGGGCCAACCTGATGCGCGTGCTCAAACTGGAGAGCGGCGAGGAGGAAGCCACAGGGGTGGAGGGCAGCCACAACCACGGCCACCACGACCATGGTCACGGCCATGGCCAGGAGGGCTCACAGGCACACGAGTCGGAGGCCGCAGCTGCTGGGAGCCGGGCCATGGCCGGTAGCAGGTCGCGCCGGGATCCACGACGGAGCACGCCAGAGGGTGGGAGCGAGGCTGACGGCGAGGCGCAGCAGAGTGAGGGCGACAACAGCGGGCAAGAGGAGCTAGAACAACAGGCGAGCAGCGGCTCGGAGGGGCGGCCTGACGACAGCACCGCCGCTGACGCAACGCATCAGGCGGCGGGGCTGCATCGCCAGGCCACAAGCCGCTCGGACTTTGTGGCACAGGTCAGGGCGGGTTTGAATGGGAGCCTAGCCGGCCTGGCGACGTTTACACTGCCGGAGTCGTGTTGTCGTCGGAGTCATGTTATCCGTGTACCGTGTCATAACGCGCTCGACCGCCCCTTGTTGTATGATGCCTCTGCCGCCCTGTGCCGCAGTGGGTCCGCACTCTGACGAACAAGGCCAGTGGAACCCTCGAAGGCGTTGCTGCCAAGCCGGCTCCCACCGGGGCTGCAGCCGCTGCTGGGGCCACCGGCAGCCTTGATGACTCTGCACGCACCGCCTCGCTCACTGCTGGCGGCCAGACAGTAGCGGCAGATGCCGAGGCAGCCACGGCAGCGGCCGCCGGCAGTGGTTCAAAGCGCCGCCATAGCAGCCGTAAGGGTCGAGTCTCACGTGCCATTAGCGGCATCACCGAGAATGCGGAGGCAGAGGCCGCGGCGGCGGAAGAGCAGCCAGGCGGCGACAAGGGAAGCCCAGGTGTAGATGGTGGCATGGCGGCCCTACAGGCAGCGGCAGACAAGGAGGGCGGCGACAAGTGGGAGAAGGGCAGCGAGGGCGGCGAGAGCAGCAACGATGGAGGCAGCCAGTCGGCGAGCGGCATCTCAAGTGAGGTGCCGGCGAGCATGGGGTCAGGGTCAGGAGCAGGGGCAGGGGCCGTTGCTGTGTATGTGGGTCTTGTGAGTGAGCTTTTGAGGGCAGGGGCAGGGGCAGGGACCAATGCTGTGAGAGGGACAGGGTCGTGGAGTACTCGTACATACGGGGAAGGACAAGGTTTGCAATCAATGACAGGCAGGGGCGCTGAAAGGAAGCAGAGTAGAGCTGGGGACCAAAAGAATCATGCACAGCCTTGTGGGCCATGTTGCGCAGAATGTTACAAATGGAGGCACAGCGAGTTTGCATGACGCCGTTATTAAGGAGATACGGCGATCAGGAGGGCAGAAGCCCATACGCGCCTCATCTCTGCCCCGACTTGCGCACACACCAAGAAGCCACGAGGGCCCTTACTGAACCCACCATCCGTCGCCCCGCCCGCCCAACAGGTTCCTACGGTGGCGACGCGAGCAGTATGGCCGAGTTCATGGTGGACGCCCGCCGCGGCCGCCTGCTCAAGGGCCTGCACAAGCTCATCCTGGGGCCCAGCCTCGCACTGCCGCTGCAGCGCCTGAGGTACCACAGCTACATGCTGGTGAGCGATGTGTGACAGCGAGGCATGGGGTACTTATGAGTACGTACATGCTTGTCAAGCTCTGGGCTAGCTACATGCGATGCGGTGCGAGGGTGGAAGGATATGGGGCAGGAGCCATCAGCAGCAGCGGGACGGGGTCCGGCATGCATGTTTTGCCGCTCAGCCCTGTCCCTTGCCCGGAACCCTCTCAGGTCCTGGCGATGCTGGTGATGCACGTCATCTGCTACATTATAGTGAGAGGGCGCACGGACGCTTCCGCGGGGCTGCTCGGCACGAGCTGTCGTGAAGTCTGCAGCACCCCAGTCGCCAGCCCGGAGCAAGCCACGAGCGTGATGCATTGGACCCCATCCTCTGTCTGATGTCCCCACCAGGTCGTCCAAGCCATCAAGGCGCAGCACATGTGAGCAAGACGGAGGCCCGTTCAGGGAACATTGTGCCGCCCCCCTGGGTACTGGGCTAGCAGATCGCAGCAGCAGCTCAAACTGATACCGTTGGTGTACAACGTTTACAAGTACAGCGGCACGCACCTTGCCTTGCTCTGAGGCAGAGTTTATGGCGGCTACAGCAGGCGGCGGGTGCAGGGCCTTGGCAGCAGCAGGGATTGGTTCAGCTTGGGTCACGGCATCCGAGGGTTGTACAGGCTGACGCTGCCAGGCCCGAGATCCTGTTGACACCCCAGCAACAAGGGCCCGGACGGACCCTGCTGCTCTACCCTCTCCTCGTCCCTCCCCTCGCGCGTCCACGCTACCCTGACTTGGTACGTACACACATCCAGGTGCCCTCCCCACAGAGAGGTGTACATGGTCCACCGCCAGGCCCTGGCCATGGACCGGTCGCAGCTCATCCTCACACGGTACGTCAACGCCGCCTGTAATCGTGCACACCAAATTTCCTTGCCCTGACCATGCTTGCGGTCAAGCAAGCCTGTCGCTCAATGACCCCGTTGTGATCCCGTCCGTGGTCAGGGCCATGATGGGGACGTTCTGCGAGCGCAAGAATAACACGGCAAAGACGTCTGCGTGCAGCAACACGATGGGTGAGGCGGGGAAAGGCAGTGCAGGCCAGTAGCCGCTGTGCGGGAGAGCGCCGCCTGGGCCAGGAGAGAGGCCATCCAGATATGCCGTGACCGCCATGGCTAGCTAGCCGCTGCCTTACCTTGAGTGCCCGCTTTTCATACATGCCCTGCGCTGATAACGCCCGTTGCACTTACATCCCTGAACGTGCAGAGTACACCGTGGGCAAGTGAGTCCATGTGCCATCAGCTGAGAGCCCAGCAGCTTAGTCATGTTGCCCGCAGCTCCTCGGCACGTCCTCGGCTCGCTAGATACAGTCTTTCTGCCGTATGGCACCTGGGCTGTCATTGTACCAGCAGTCGTCACAAGCAAGTGGGAGCCTGCCTTCTAGCTGGGGCACCTTGCAGGGGTGGCTGCCACGCTCGCCTCTCTGCACGGTGTGCCAGCCGCCGGGCTGCCGATTAAGCTCTGTTATCTCCACATCTCGTGCAACTCGCCAGCTGCCGTGCTGTGTGCATGCGACCTCCACATGCATGCTTGATTGCTGCGCCGCCTTCCTGACCCACGTACGGCATGCAGGCTCACTGAGAACATCGAACTCATGGAGGGGGTGAGGACGCACTGTGCGCCGCTGCGTAGGGCCCCTGCATACGGGCAAGCACGAGGTGCCCGTACAGCGCCTGTACGGCAACACAGGCGGTATGGCAACACGCACTTTGACATGACGCCCGCCTGCGCCAACAGCTTGCTCCCATGCCATCCCCTCCCTCGCTCCTCCCCGCCCCCGCAGCACCACCACGCGGTATACCTGGGAATTGACCGCCAGCGCAAGCTGCAGCCCGACGTGTACGACATATGGACGAAGCCCGGCCTTGAGTACCACTTGTGAGCACGGCCGGCGCATCACCGCATAGTACGCTGCTGCGCCGTGCCGTGCGTGCGTGCCTTACAGTGCCGCGCCCTTGTCACACCACTTGGATGACTGGCAGGCAGCTTTCCAGGCCTCCCTGCATCCCTGGCCATTCTTGGTGCAGCCGCGTCGTCCCTCCCACCTGACCTTCCACTGAACCTCACACTTACCTACAGACCCCTAGACAGGCACTCCTGCTGTGTCATTGCACCCGCTAATCTCACGCTCCCATCCCCGCAGCCCCCTAGACACAGACCCGTGCTGTGTCGTCGTACTGACAACCAAATGCCGTACTCGTCCCATCCCGGCCCCTCACTGCACTAACTGCACTTACTGTCTCGCTCGCTCCCCGCAGCTATCTGGACACGCAACCGCCCCAGGACATGCACCAGCTAGCGGGCGTATGGCAGCTGGGCAACCGCTTCATCGCGGCCGCTCGCGAGACAATATACTACATGCCTCGCCTCGGCGACATGTACAAGTGAGTGGGGGGAGCTCCCGGGAGCTTCCCCCACTCGGGGGCGGGCCCCCGCCCCCACACCCACCCCTCGCCTCCATTCTGTGCACTCGCTGCCTGCCAGGTCCCACCCCCCAACTGCTTGCGCCTACTGGTGTTTCTCCACCTCTTGCTTGCTGCCCGTCAGGTTCCACCGCACCTTCTCATTCCTGGTGTCTAATGGCCTGGGGCCGCTGTTTGAGGGCTACTCAGCTTCCCTGGACCACCTGGCCAACGAGGCATGGAACTCCATCGGCAGCCTGAAAACACGTGAGCAACGTCGGCATGAGGGTACAAGGCAGGGGTCATGTGCCCTTGGTTCGGCCGAGCAGCCCCCGTGCAGCCATCATCCATCAGCAGCCACCAGCAGCGAGCTGATAAGCCATGTCCCCTCTGCCTGCTGGTTGCGCCTGCCCGCCTCCACCTTCCTCCCCCCATACATCCAGAGCTGCTCATCCTGCTGGTGGCCGAGGCGCTCATCGTGCAGCTGGCCGCCACCGCCTACCAGTGGCTGCTGGTGCAGCGGCTTGAGGGAGCGAGGCTGACTGGCATGCTGGCGATGCTGGGTCTGCCGGGGCCGGTGCTGAGGCAGCTGGTCAGCAAGGAGATCAAGGTGAGGCAGGGGTGCGGCTGCTGGGCGGGATGATGACTTTACGAGATAGCAGGGTCTGGCGGGACTTGTTGCACACATCATCTACGTAACATGAGAAGCTTCGTTAATTGCTTGCCCCCAGATCGCGGATGACAGTGAGGACGAGGACGACGACCGAGATAGCACCGCGGGGGATGAAGAGCAGGAGCGGCGCAAGGCCGCCGAGGCAGCAGGGACCAGCAGTGTCAAGGGTGACGCTGCAACGACAGCCGCAGCAGCGGTGGGCAAAGCAGCGCCAGGCACCGTCGGCAAGGCCACGGAGGGACACAAGACGCTGGTCGCGGCAGAGGCAGCAGTCGGAGGCAACATTGGCAGCGGGCGGCTGGCTTTCGCGGAGGGGACCAAGGGCGAGCCACCAGCAGCTGGCGCTTCACCCGCTCTGCCGCCCACGGCCGTCGCCACCAACAAGGAGGTGCGCCTGCCGCTCAACCCGCAGCACAGCGTGTGGGGTTGCCGGGGATTGGGCGCTTTGGCACACAACCACACCGCGCGCACGGGAACCTAACAATCGGCACCTTTCATGCTCGGCAGGCAGGCAGGCAGGCAGGCACACCTTTCTAGCGCCTCCCTGCCCACTCTGGCCAGTGACCACCACGGCACCCCATCATCCAGGTGCACCACTTGCTTGCGCTGCAGGCGCCCACTGCGAAGCTGTCTGGGGGGCTGCAGACCAAGCGCCCATCACACAACCGTAGATATGGTGTGAAGGTCATCAACGGCCGTGGTACGTTGTGTGTGTGCTGCTGCACATGACACACTCGCCCATCCAAGCTAGCGGTGACCCTCTATCTATCTATGCCCCTCTCTCGGCTGCATGAGCTAGGCAGTGTTTAATTGATGCAACTAATCGCCACTCATCCACCGTGCCTCGCCCTCCATCCACCACCATCAATGTGGCCCCAGTGCTGGTGGTCTCTTACATCAACATCCTGCGCTTCATGGTATGCCCGCATCCTGCTGACGAGCCTGCGTACTGCCCAAGCTCATGGTTGCTTGATCTCGCTAGGACGTCAGTTGCGTGAATGGACAGCCCTCATCGTGCGTGCCTCCACCTACCCTTACTTGGCACGATGTTGAGTTTCATCATCAGCATGCCATTGTGTTCCTTTTGCGTGCGTGCATGACAGGTGCCCTTCATGCTGTGGAACATCACGGTCATCACGGTGTACGTGGTGTCCATCACCATGCTCCAGGGCATGCAGGGCCCCCTGGCGTCACTCAACATGGCCAGCCACGTGAGCCAGGGAGGGCAGGGGCAAGCGTGTCTGGCCAACTGGATTAACTGCTGCTGCTGGTCTTTTATAAGGCCAGCAGAAATAGTTGTATAGACATACATACATATACATATATACATAATACATGATACATATAACAAACAAATATATATATGAGATACATATGATATATATGATATATATGATATATATGATATATATGATATATATGATACATATGATATATATGATACATATGATATATATGATATATATCATATATATCATATATATTTGATATATATATATTTGTTAGTTATATGTATCATGTATCTTATAACTTATATATTACATACATGGACAGGTTTTGGACAGTACACATGTTATATACATATCTTGTGCATTACATACATGGCACATGCAAGGCATATTGGGTATTTTTAATGAAAAGAATGAAACAATCTATAATATATGCTGTATTTTGGAAAGTAAAACCGTTGTGTAATATATATGTAATTTGTAATAAGTTTATGTTTTGTTTTTATGTTATTAAAATTTCATGATTGTGGCCAGGAGGGTCTTAGGTGCCACTGCACCAGCCATCAGGTCAGGGTGAGTGGTGCAATGTGCAGCCGTGCAGCCCAAACAAGTTAGCTGGAAGGGGGGCACATGGACTGATGTATGTCAGTCACTATGGCAACAGGATTTATTTCAAACTGAGATCTTGCTCAAATCTGTGGCCATTGTATGTGGCCAACCAAGAATGCACATTTGCTGCTGTGTGCCGCGACCGCAGGTCATTTACCGCTACACACGCATCCGTGCCGGGGCCTTTGGCATGGTTTCCCAGGACACCAACAAGGAGCGCGTGTTCTGGAGGGAGCTGCTGCAGCGTGAGCTGCGGCTCTTTGAGGATGAGTACAATGTACTGCTGTACGGCGGCAAGTCGTTGACTCAGGTGTGGTTAAGGTCTGCCACAGCAGCAGTGGTGCGTGGCGCCCTGACTTACCTGCTGCCACTGGGGTGCAGTATGCCACAGCAGCCTTAGTGGCGGTGTACTGACTTGCCTACCGCCGCTGGGGCTGGCATGCACACGTGCAGCAAGCCGTGTGTGCCTGCTGCCTGCTGCACCCGCCCTCACTCCTGATGCTGCACCTGCAGGCCAATGCGGTGTACCAGGGTGAGGTGCCTGCAAGCACCTTCGAAAGTGCGTCCTTTGCCGACCAATTTTTCAAGGTCAAGAAGTGTCACCGATGGGACGCCAGCAAGTGCTTCAAGCCGGGTGACAAGTACTACGAGGTGTGTATATCTAACTATCTGCCGCTGTACATGGGACAGAAATCTACCTTGGGCAGGAAACGGTGCACGGTATGATCCAACAATGAACCCAATCTATCACCTCCATCAGCTACACGCTCCCAACCACTGCAACAACCATCTGTGCTCCCATCATGGCACCAACCGCGCACCCATCAGGTGGCCAACAACGGCCTGGACGTCATGGTGCGGCGTGTGATCCAGGAGCTGACGCTAATGTCGCTGGATGCTGATGAGGACGTGCGGTACAATGCTTCCCGGTGGGTGATGTGGTGCTTGGCAACAATCATACATGTTGGTGGCTGGGTCCCACTTTGTCGCGGCTGGCATGCAGCAGGGAGCTGGGCAAGTTGGCTGGGGCAGGCCACTGAAAGGCTTGCAAAAATGGTGCTTGTATTCCAGCCTGTGAGGTAGCAAGGCACAAAGCAAGGAGGGAGGATGGGGTTTGTGTGTTTGTTTGACATATCACTCGCTTTATGCTGAGGGCACTGCTGGTGCATGTGTGTTATCAAGCAATGCCAATGCTCACTTGTGCCAAACTGTCTGACTGCTTATGCGTTGTGTGCTGCATGCTCAATCCGAATTTTCTTGCACCCAGCTATGACTACATTCATCTTGTGGGTGGCCGCGACTGCTATGAGGGCCTCCAGACGGCTGCAGAGGAGTTTGTCAACTACAGCATATCTCGGTACAATGCAGTGACCAACCTGCACACGGTGCGTGCACCCAACCTGCTAGTCCTCCAAACCTCCCACCTTAGCTACGTGCTCTACCTGCTCCCTCAATCCCTCGCTTCAGTATGCCCCGCTGCCTTCCTGCCCACGCACCTGCCTCCCTCTGCTACCTCTGCTGCCATCTATCAGATCCTGCTTGCCATCACGGTGGCCCTGGTGGTGGCCTACGTGACCATGCTGCTGTGGCCGCACCTGGCCCGGGTGGCCAACGACGCCACCCGGCAGGCGGCGCTGCTGAGCCACGTGCCACCCGAGGTGGACGTGAGGAGCCACGTCAAGGGTGTCATGCGCCAGGCGGCGGCCGAGGGGAGGAGCAAGAGGCGAAAGTCGGTGGCGGCGCGAAGGGTGTCGGCGGCATGATGAGGGTGGTCAAGATGACCACCAAGAATCGCTTGGAGATGACACCTCTGCATTGTCACACATGTATGCCCTGGGAAAAGGGGCAACTGCGTTGCCAATGGTAGCTGCTGTAACACTTGGCAACAGCTGGCAGTCTAGGTAGTAAGGAAGATCTAGAGGATCCATATGCAACAGAAGTAAAGCGGGACAGCTGTATGAGCTGAGTGCATGCACGGCATCAAGCAAGCAACAGCAACAAGGTTGTGTGGTAGCCAGCCAGCTTGTTCACCCAAACTACCAGTCCAAAAAACTGGATGGCTGGTACAGTTGGTGTTTTGAGCAGGAGGTAGGGTTGCCTTGTGGTTGTTCATGCTCTATCATCATGGCTGTTCTGGAAGAATGGCGGGAGTCACAACAATGGAACGTGCAAGATGGCATTCACATACCAATGTTTGTGTGTGTCTGCACGGTACGTGCGTATCCCATACGTTTGAAAACTGAAGCATGTCCATTGTGTGTGCATATCATGTTAGGAAGGTGGACATATTATTGCTGCCGCACATTACGTACATGCTCAACATGCTGTACTGGGGATGGACAACGGATGCTCTGCATTGACACCACTTACGTTCGCATGTAAGCTGGAACTTGTCTGACTTGCTACACGCAAGGTCCACACCCGCAAAATACACCGAAACATGTGTGGGGTGACTGCTGGTGTGTGTGTTCTAGATCTCCCGTGTGACAACGCGGGAGATCTCTCTTGGCTGCCGTGATTGGCAAGCAAGAAGGAGCTCTGCGCTACTTAGAGCAGCTGATGATGTGCGTGTTATCTTTGTCTATCTGCTGTGTGTGTCTGGTGCTTGCATTTGGCATACTTGCTGTCCTTGGGGGTTGCACGTGTAACAAGCCAAGAAAGTAAGTGCCTGCTGCTGCCAGCATGGTGTATGGGTGTATGTCCATTTATTTGTGCAATGCCACAGTGTAAGTCACACAGGCGGTGCATATATGCATTATGTGCATGGCAATCTGCTAGCTGCTGCAAACGGGTGGTCCTTGTAACCTAAACTGGCTCAGGTGCATCTTTGGTGCCAGCTTAGAATAATAGGCAGCAGGGTGCTGCATGCTGTCTTGCAAAACTGCTGCCACTGTATAGCTGGCCACCCTTCACAGCAGGCTGCAGGGCTTCTGAGCTCAATATCTAGCTACGTTGTTATCGTTATTAGGTCGGATTATGTTGGTGGTGGTCACGCAAACCGTCCAAACGTGTGTGTGGGTGTGGAACCGACATAAAATGTACAGTCCACTGCTGACATCCCACTGTATGGGGACGGCCATGTGCCCAGGTACGCAAGGTAATTTCCTCATAATTACAGCAAGCAGCAAATAGCACACAGCATGCGCCATTAGCATGCAGCCACCATACTAGCTACACTGCAGCAGCTATTTCCAAGAACTTCAGGCAGGGCATGCAGCTGCATGCAACACACGCACATGTACACATGCAGTGAGAAGTGGAGCTAGATAGGCACTCATCAGCAACCAGAATGCACCCTAAGAGCTGTGTAATGAGCAAAAACTGCACCACCGGCCCTCACAGAGGTTTGAGGGACTAATGCCCACACCAGCAAGCACACTGGCTTGTGGGGTTGGCCTCCAGTAGATAGATATGTAGAAGCCACCCAGGTGCTTAGACGGCATAAAGACACACGGCCGTGCAATCAGCCACAGCAGCCAACGGGCATACATGCGTCGTTTCTCTGCCCCCATGCACAGAGCAGCACCCTGTGCACAGGAACATTGATAGGTTCCTCCTTGCAGCTTCCAAACATGGAAAGGTGTGCAGAAGCCAGGAAAAAGTGCATCAACAGCAGCCTGTCCAAAGCAGGACGAGGGGCTTCACATACATATGTACGTCAAAGTAAGATGGTAGCCATGAGGACTGACCTCCCATCAGCTTGCTTTTTGCTGTGTGTTTGGGGGCCGCCCTTGGGTTGTACCATTTGACGCATACATGCACCAATGTCAGCAGCACCAACCATCCACTGGCACATTTATTGTCCAGCTTGTCAGCCGTTGATGCACCCAAGCAAAGACTTACCAAGGCATGGGGCGGGGCAGCACATCCCACCAGCCACTGCGTGCTAGCTGCACGCACCATGTGGGCACATATACACGTTGCACAGAATCCAAGACAGGCACACACAAATGATGCACATACGCAAAGGGTCATCATGTCCAACGGTAGCAATGGGTGCGCAAGAACCCATTGCTACTCATCAGACACACGCCTATGCCAAGCGAATCCCAGAAAGCAAGGCATGCATGCTGAGAGCACACATGATGAAAAGGAGCGAAGCCTCACACATGTATCTTCGTTGGCCACTGTCCCAGCTGGGAGGCTGCGAGAGCATAAGCACGCCCAACATCCAACCCCCCTCCACACACCTTCAAGTTGAAGCAAAAGCCCCAGCCCAGCGCACATTGGCCAGCGTAGCGGCCATAAATAGCCTGCAACCACCTCTGCCCCAGCTACCCCAGCCACCTACGCAGCTGCACTTGATTCATTGCTTGCCCCTCTTGCGATGGCCCAGCTATGTGCTCCCAGCAGTGTGTGAGATTACCCGCTAAGTGAAACCTTTATTAGTGTTGCGTTTCACAAGTTGCTCTAGGCCAAGCAAGCAAGGCTCTCCAGCTTCCACGTTAAGCTCCTTCTGGCCTGGCTCATGTGTGCCTGTGCTGCGGCGACATGCATCTTCTTGCATCCCATACACCCCACACGAAGCAAGTGCTGTGCTGGCTCCTCACACATCTTGATGACAGCAGCAGCAGCAGCAGCAGCAGGTGAAATCCCTTGCATTCCTTGCTTCTGCTTTCTTGCCACCACGCGCCTCCCATTCCCAATCTTTGCTGACACCCCACCCCTCCACAGTCATCTTGACTCTGTTGTCATGCCGCCGACACCCTTCGCGCCGCCACCGACTTTCGCCTCTTGCTCCTCCCCTCGGCCGCCGCCTGGCGCATGACACCCTTGACGTGGCTCCTCACGTCCACCTCGGGTGGCACGTGGCTCAGCAGCGCCGCCTGCCGGGTGGCGTCGTTGGCCACCCGGGCCAGGTGCGGCCACAGCAGCATGGTCACGTAGGTCACCACTAGGGCCACCGTGATGGCAAGCAGGATCTGATAGATGGCAGCAGCAGGGGGAGGGAGGGAGGGAGGTGGGCAGGAAGGCAGGGAAGGAAGCGGGGTGGGCAAGCTAGCGAGTGGGTTGGGGGTTTAAGAAAGGGATAGAGTGCACGGAGATTGGAGAAGGAGACTCGTGAAGGACGAGGGACCAGGGCACGAGGCTGGGAAGGTGGGAAGTGTTGAGCATGGGCGGTTGAGAAAAGGATGGCTGGAAAGAGAGAGACCGCAGACCGGGTCCGCACGGCCAGGCTCTTCACTGCTGCCTGCTGCCCCCTGGCTCAACATGTGCCCACCGTGTGCAAGTTGGTCACTGAGTTGTAGCGCTTAATGCTGTAGTCCACAAACTCCTGGGCCGCAGATTGGAGGCCTTCGTAGCAGTCGCGGCCACCCACATTGTGGACGTAATCGTAGCTGCAAGTTGTTGGCCGAGGGCAAGAGGAGCAGCAGGTAAGAGCTGTCATAGCTGTGCTTTGTTTGGCAGGGACTAGTGAAGAAGTGAAGCCCAGGCCCAGACCCAGGCCCA
>BDDC01002371.1:0-13592 GCA_001662425.1 Chlamydomonas sphaeroides | reverse complement strand
AGGATGCGCTAGCGGGCAAGGTTGCACCCACCGCTCAGGTCGACCAGCTTGAATTGCTTGATGAAGGGCTTGGGCGCGCCGTCGTCCGTCACGGGCATGCGCTCGAGCGCCTTTCTGCAGCGCTCGCTGCTCATCAGCGCCTCCTTCTGGGCCGTCGCCACGAAGCTGCGGGCCCAGTTCCACACCGACAGCTCCTCGTGGCTCAGGGCGTCCACCTGCATACAGGGAGGCCGCAGCGGCGCACGGGGCGCATGGCGCACAGACGGTTGCAAATGGCAGGTACATTACTTACCAAATGAACAATGCAGTTGTCACATGCAATTGCCTTGCCGGCTTCGGCACACCGCAGGCATAGGACCATGCAAGCTGCGTACCTTCGCGGCCGGCAGGATAACCTTGGCCCCAACGGAGAGGAGGAGCGAGTGCATCGTGTCCGCGGCGGCGCAGAAGCGCGGGTAGCTGGTGCTGCCGAAGCCCAGCACCGCGAAGGGCTTGTCTTCAAATACATCCCGCGCCTCGCCTGCCCGCCGTCGCAATCAACGAAGCGCGCAATATGGGGCATCGAATCGGTTGGCATTGCGCGGCAATGATCCAACTCTCACCGAATGCCCAAACTCGCCCAGCTTACCTCCCAGCGTTACGCTCTTTTGAAGCCAGGCCAGGAACTTGCCAGCAGTGGACGGCGGCGCACCGGGGCCGTACGTCGAGGTCATGATGATCACGATCGAGGCGCCCTCAATGGCCTCGGCCCAGCTATCCGGTTCAAAGTCCTGGGGCACACGGGAGGGCAAGCGCAGCAGGTTGCTAACTGCAAGCATCTGCCAGAGGACGGCTGCCGGGAACATGCCTTGCGCCGATCCCTCCGTCCTCAGCGAAAGCCCGCTGTGCCTGACGCACTGTGCTGTACGCAGCCTAGCCAGCATTACCTCCATGTTCCGGAGCTTGACGGCGGCAGGGCCCGACAGCACCCGCGCCACCGCCTCAGCGTACTTGGCGGTCGTGCCTGGCAGGCGGGCAGTGAGGGGTCAGCCGTACGTGCTGATCAGCGAGCGTTGCTGACATCCCAACTGCTGGGGACGCACGGGATGCATGACGACACGAGGCAGGGTCCCCAGGGGCGTGTAAGCCGGCTGGCCTTACCCGTGACCGTAGCGTAAGCAATGAAGACAAGCGGGCGCCCCGCGCCCTTGCTCGTCACCGAAGGCGTTGACGTGCAGGTTGTGCGGCTCATGATTGAGTACACTGAGGCACCGTTGTATATCGACCCTGGCGTTGCGGGACTGGCCTTGAGGCGCGTTAGGTACTTGCGCCAGCCGGGGCAGTACCTGCGATACGTGTTGGGAGTGACACGGGGTCATAGAAGCAGGTAGGAGCAGGCTCTAGGCTCCAGCTAGAAGAGCAGCTGCTGCTGGCTCGGCTGCTCAATGAGGTGTTGCTGAAAGAAACAGCATTCCGACTACTGCTCATGCTCCCTCTTACCAGTAGCCGGGCTTGAGCGTGTACTCAGTCATCTTGTTGAGCTGCAGGTAGCAGGGGCTGGCGGTGGGGCTGACGGGCGGGATGATCCACTTCCAGTTGCCGGGCACGTAGCCACGCCGCTCCTTCTCCTTGTGGTACCAGCTCCAGAAATTCTACATGCGGCGGCGGGGCAGAGGGGCGCGAGGGAGGGGTCAGGTGCCGGGCAGGACAGACGAGGTTGCACGGCAGGGGTTCGGTAGTTCCGTTGCTGTGTGGCACGCCCAGCGTGTGGGTAAGGCACGCAGCAATTCGGTTAGGTTTAACTGGCGTGGCTTGCCGGCGCGCGTGGGTGCGCCGCCGAGCTGCCGTCGCTGCTGTCGCTGTCCTGGCATGGCATGTCATGGTTTCGCGCTGGAAGCTTTGACCGTGCGTGCGCGCCGCTGCGCGCCGCACTGTATCCCGCTCCTGCTCCGCGGTTTTGTCCGTGGCACCGCCGCTTGGCCCCCAGCCGTACGTGGCGGCGACGGCCTCTGCGGCCGCGGCGCACGGCAGCGGTCCATTTGCGTTCACGCGCAGCTGTGCGGTGTTTTGTGTCGCTTTCCTTTAGCAAAAGCCAAACCAGGCGCCGCTGCTGTGTCCCCAGCTGTGTCCAAGCCGTCATGGTCGGTCGGGCTGGCCCGACCTGTGCGGCCTGCGGCCGCTCGTTTCCGAACTCCGCCTGGTGTCTGGCTAAGCTGCCCTCTGGCGGAGCGGCGACTGTGGTCGGCATCCAGCAAACCGCAGCGCAAGCCGTCGGAATGCGCTACACCAGAACGTAACCTGCGCACCCGTAACCTGCGCGCCCGAAACCCGCACGCGGTTGCCCAGTCCCCGGCAGCGCCCGCTGCCTTGCCCGCAGCCGGGAGCGCCAAGGATGGAACGCCACCACTGAGCTATCGCGCAAGTGCCGCCGCGTTGCGTGACTGGCGAATCTGTGCCGCCGCGTCGCGCCGCGCCGCCGCCGAGCAAACCGACGCCCCTGTCCTCGTTTGCTGATGGGCTCAGCAGGGACAGCGCGCGCCACGCACGCTGCCGCCGCCGCGTCCTGCTAAGGGCGCAACGCTACCGCTGAGCTGTGCCAAGGCACCGTCGCGAAGCCAGCGTCGCGTCGTGCTGCCGTTGCAGCGCAGTTGCAGCGCAACAAGGTGCAACAGCAGCGGCCGCGAATCCGCAAAACACACGCATGCGACCGCCAGGTGTTGTTAAGAGAACCGTGTGAGGAAAGACAAACACGTCGTGCCAACATGAAGGGTACTCCGCTGTGACTACGTTCGCAGGGGTATGACTTCGGCGGGGCGTGGGTTGGCGGCTATCGTAGTAAATGAAACAACCGCGCACGGCTAAAGAATAGCATGTCCGCTTGCACACGCTTGCACAAGCCCCTCCGAAGGCGGTCGTGATGCGGTGTACACCATCCATCCAGCCACTCACGACAACCACCCGCACCTTCATTAGCGTATGGTGGTCGACCATGCCGTAGCCGGCCGTGCGGAACGAGTGCATGATCGCCTGCGTGACGCACACGATGGCCGCGTCGCGCCACATGTTGCTTTCGTTCTTTGTGTCCATGCCCAGCATCTTGGCCACAGGGGCGCACTGGTCGTAGCTGTGGTTGTGAACACAAGGTGCGGACACAAATGCGTGCCAAGCAAGAAAAATTCCCGACAGGCCACGCCACTAGCTGCTGGCACTTCACCGGAACGCAGCGCCGCAGCGCCTATGCCAGGTTTTGCCACATCGCCCTCTCACCGGCCCTCCTCGGTCAGGTTGCGCACGATCTCCGTGACTGCGTACCAGCCTGCGAGGTTTAGGATGGAACAAGGTCGCGATGTTGCCAGACTTGCAGCATGTCTAGACTGGTCCTCCGATCATCACGACGAGCGAGCCCAGACGCTATGAGTTTGTATTGTATCGAGCGACATGGAGCACGTAGCGTTCAACGCGCGACGCGCCCGGGCGCTCCAATGATGTTCGGTCCATCTTGCGTACGCCTGCTTGCTTCGCCGAGCTGCTACGTTAGCCCGCAGCTTATATTTCAGCTCAACTGCGCTCGGCACATCGCGGCGGCAGTCTTGTCGACATGCGCTAGCTAGCATAACTCATCGCGCGTGGGTAGCGGCGATGCGGCTGGCATACGAGGTTTCTTAAGCTGAGGACGCATAGCGCAACTGACAATCCAGCGCACGCGAGCAAGCGCTGGCGGCTTTTCCTGGATCCAACAGCTGCCAGCTGTCGCCCGGACCCACGTGTCTCCAGTCCGACGCCATGCGGTAACCGCGGTGCTGGCCCTGCCCTCCCTGGCACATGTCGAACGCAAGTTGATTTTAGCTTACCGTTAAACGGGCAGGCCGTGTAGGTTAGGCCGCCCACGCTCATCTCGATGGAGCTCACGGCCGGGATGGCGTACCACTGAAGCCCCAGCTCCGCGAAACCCGGATGGTCGGGGTGCGTGATCGGCACGCGGGGGATGTACTGGGGCGGGATGTTGAACAGCTGCAATCCAGGGGCCGACGAGGAGTTTCGGGGTTCAGAAGAGACTAGAGATGATAGCGTACTGGCCGTGGGCACATGCCTGCACCCAATCTTGCTCGTGTGCCGAGAAAGCCGCACCTCGGGCGACTCATCCGGGTTTGACTGCAGGAGCAGCGGCAGAACGTCGAAACGTGTGCGACTCTCCTCCGGTGGAGGCTGCCAGCCAAACTCCTCCTGTCGGGCGCGTGCGTGGCGGTATGTCCAGGCGTGGGTGGCAGTGGTGAGGTGCTCAGGTGGGAGGCGCACCATTGTGCATCAAGCCCACCTGGAGCATGGTGGTGAAGTCGGCCTCGGCCTTCTCACCAACAATGGTCCCGTCGGGCTGCTTGTAGCTGCCACGCGGGAGAGGGAAGAAGGGGGGCGTACGGCATGGAGGAACCCTGGTAGACTACACGAGGTTCACCGACGACACGGGGGCGGTAGGCAAGGCCCCATTCTCACCCGGCGTAGCGGATAAGCTGGTTGTTCCACACACGCGGCCCGTCCAGGGTTCCGGGCGTCTGCGGCCGAAAGCACACGATGTTGGCCGTCGTGACGCAGCTCAGCGTCGCCACCTCTAGCAAGTCCAGGCAGGCCAGGTGCATGCCCTCTGCAGGGCATACGCAGGCGGACAGTGAGCAAGCTGAAAGTCGCGCCAGGGCAGGTGTGCCTGCGCGTGGCGCTGAGGGCTTGGCTGCGGGGCGCAGAACCCATGTGTGAGTGCATCGGTTGATGAGGGTCGGTCGATGTGGGTCGGTGACAAGAACGTCCCCATCAGAATGGGAAAAGGGGTGCAGCCTCAATCCGTCCTCTGTCTGGGCTGCCGGCCGAGCCCCGACCATCGGGGTTGCTTCAGTATTGGTCGTTGGAACACAGGCGCCAAGGTTTGGGCCTTTCCCCACACACATGCTCGTACCTGGCGTGTCCACGTGGCGGTAGTCCATCAGGTTGAGCTCCTTGGGGGGGGGCGGGCAGGGAAACCAATGGGGTCCGGGGGATCCATCTACGGCATGCATGGCAGTGGAGCGCCGTACAGGCAAGAGCGCACGAGGCCTGGGGCGCGCACACCAGGCAGCCGACAGGGGTCGAAACCCAGCTCACCTCCCAGAACTTGCTGCACGTCGTGTGCCATTTTGTGCACGGGGAAGCGGGACACATGCCGGTGTTAGAAGTGCGCACGGAGCTTCAGCACTCCATGAGCTGCAGACACGATGATAACACAGTGAGAACTAGTACATCCATGAGCATGACCAGGCCGCTTGGCGGCACTGGCCTTCTGGCGCTCACCGGTTGGAGCACTTGGGCGCATTGCGCCAGGCCACACGCGCGCCGTGCTGCAGCTCGTCGAAGGTGTGGGTGTAGGTGCCCGTCTCCTCGATCTCGGCAAGGATGGCGGCGATGCGCTCCTGCTTGACGGCCTCGTTGGTGCCCTTCTCGCGGTGGTACAGCTCCTGGGTGGGTATGTGGGGAATTAAGAACATGCAGCGGGTGTATGTGAAAGGGAGTGCAGATGCATGAAGCATGTGTGGGGGTGAGGCTGAGCAGGACAAAATCATGACACAACGTTGTACACAGTTAAAATATGGGGCTGAAGTAGTCTTACACGACACGACTGCGCATCTCCGCGGGTTAGGGTGCTGACCTGGTACTCGAGGGCCTCACGTATGAGCGACTCGGTGGGGGTCTCGTCCATCTGCGGGCAGGACAGGCAGCGAAGGCGAGCGGGGCAGGTGGCGCAGCCAAGTAGAGAGGTAGCAAGGGCGCGGCATGGTGTTGAGACAGTCACGCACGGTGTCGTGGGTCAGCATGCTTGATCACGTACAAAGCTCAGGAGCTGGCCCGCCTTCTCTCCTGGCAGCAGCGCACCCGGCCGTATTTGTCCAGGGCAGGATCCGGGACGCAACCCTGGGCGCAGATAGCAGGGTGCGTGCCGTGAACGTAGCCGGGGAACGGCCCTGCAAACCGGGGAAAGGTGGGGTATCACGAGCAGTGGCGGCTGTCGCTGCCGACTATCGCCACCGACCATGACGGCTCACCCGTGCCGACGCTCCCATGACCAAATGGACAGCGGCTGACGCGCGACTTGGCGCGCTCCAGCAAGTTTGTGCTGGGCTTCGGAACCATGCCAACCACCGCTACTGAAGCAGTGCTGGTTACCGCGTTGTCATGAGAGGCTCCACGAGAACAAGCGGAGACGCGGCTACCGCTAGCTGCATCGGTGTCAGCTGCATCTCGATTCACTTCCGCCGATGTGTCGTCAGACTCATTCAAGCATTGGGTCGGCGAACTAGGCTCGTGCCTACTGTTGTCCTTGGACGTGGGCAGACTGCCACCGAAGCAAAAGAAGCGAGACTTCCCGCGGAGAAGCTTCATAGCTGCCAACAATGCTATGGCATAGAGCTAGTGACGCATCGACAGAGCCGCAAGGAAATGCAATGCTCGAGCTAATCGGGCTGCGATACGGTTTCGGCGAGTGCAGCAGGTACCCTGCGCGAGTAGCTGCCTGGATTAAGAGACAAGGAGCTCGCAAGTTCCGAAGTCAGGTGACGTTTACGTCAATTCGTGGCAGCATAGACACGTTCAGGTGACAACGCGGATAATGCAGCGAAGAGCGGGCGGGGATGCGTCACGCGCGTGAACTCGCCGAGAACGTCAACAACATGTCAACAGTTTCAAGATTTGTTCACGAGCCAGTGAAGATAGACTTTTCTGCACAGGTGTACAGTAAGAAGGAGGTGAACGGACAACCCCGACGTATCGCCTTCCAGTGCCTGGTGCATCGCTCGTGAGGGCTCGTGCGATGTCTGGAGACTTTTTGAGTCCCCACTTACCCTAACAGGTGGAGGCCGAAGTCGTACCAGGGGCATCACGACCAAGGCGCAGCTGTGAAACCCGTGGGGCAGCAGGGGAGCTCCCCAGAAACGGGGTACATGCTGCTAGGCCAGACCAGCCTGGATCAGGGGCCCTGGCTTGGATAACCCACACGGGTTCCACTCCGTCCACGGCCCGAGTCGGAAGATACCTCGCTTTCCTTATCCCCCGGTTTCATGCTATTCGGAGGGTGGAGGTCTTGCCGTACAGCGGTTGCCGTACATGGGATCCGCAGACCGCGTGGGATTGACTAGCCACGGGGCAGTCGCATCGCCAGGTCGACGTGAGCGCCGGAAGGCCGGATACCCCGCAGGACCGTGCTGCCCTCGCGTGCTTGCGCTTGTTTGGCTGTCCGGTGCTAGCTGGCTGCACGACCTGAGAGCTGCGCAGCGTACACGGGCCGTTGATGTTGCGATACCAAGATACCTAGAAGCCAAGGCTTGCGGGGCGGCGGGGCTTGCGGGCTAGGCCCGTAGGTATGTTACTAGGACTGCGCCTCGCCAGAGCCAGCCCGCCGCGCCACAACCCGGCAACCAGCACACACTTACGGCAGTACGGCAAGGTGGCCCCAGCCATCCGCTAAGGGAAAGGCAATAGCCTTAGCTTGACCAGCTGCGACCGGCAGCATGATAACCCTGGTTGCTTGCAAGCCACCGCACCATGAATCCAGCAGCGCGTCACGCCTCTCCACTCCCTCAAGAATGATGCACACTTCACTCTATCCGGACCGGTGTCCACCACCCCATCACCGCTTCGCTGCAATCCACCTAGCTAGTCGACACGGACTCCCCCTTCTCCGCGGCACCACGTGCCCCAATGAAGTACGGTATGCTGTGCAACATTTGAACACACGGGCTGCGCACAGTGACCCGTAGCCTAACAACTCACAAGGCACGACCGAGCCTATCAGCGTCAAACGCAAGTTCAGCAGGCAGGGGTACCGCGCGTCGCTCCCGCGTACTCTGCGGGGCTGTGATCCGCACAGGACACGCATCTATCCCGTATCTATCAATGTCGACATGCGGCTGCCGTGCCTGAGTGTGAGCTTCGCAGCCAGCATGCGTTATTGCTCGCATCAGTTCTGCTCCGGTCGCTCACTCTCTTCCGGCCGGGCAGTGCGCCGGGGCTGCCCAGCGTACGCCGGCCCTCAGGCGTCGTCCGCGGCCTCCTGCGGGCCTTGCTGCTCGTGCAGCTCGTAAACGGCCTTGGCCACCGCGCACGTCACCGCGCCGACCTTGGTCCAGGCCGACGACGTGATCAGCGTCCAGCGGTCTCCAAGGGCCTGCTCCATGAAGCGCGTGAGGATCTGGTAAAAGAGCGTGTAGTGCGCCAGCTCTACACCGTAGTTGATGTGCCGCAGCACCAGCTCCTCCACGCTCCTGAGGGGGCAAGGCACGCAGGGACGCACTCAAACACAGGCAATCGACCAGCTAGCCAGCACGTTGGTCATCCAGCCCTCTGCTCACATACGCCGGCGGCTCGTTGCATGGTGGTCTCCTCGTTTTGCCACCCCAACCGCGCCAGCCGGAGGCTGAGCGCACTGACGCCCCGCCTCCCATCCCCCACCCAACACGCCGGAGCAGTCTCCGAATCCCGGCGCACCGTGCCAGCATGGAGAGGTTGGTGAATATCTTGACGATCTTGCCAATCATGGACATGACCCGGATGCCGTGGATCCTAAGCTCGTCCATGTTGGGACTAGTGATGCACGCGCGGGGACAAAGCAGAGGGCAACAGGCTCAGCACGGGCCTCCCGCAGTCCTGTGTCTCGGCAGCCCACGGCAGCGAGCTAGCGCAACCCCGACGTGTGCGTGCGCGGTAGCGCTCCACTCGCCTGCCGTCAGCTTCCTTGAAGGGGAAGAGCGACAGAAGGTTGGGGCACTGGTCGAATAGGCCCAGGAAGAACTGCGGGCGGGTGCACGGGCACGCACGGGTCGGCACGTGCAGCGCAGTCCGCAGCGTAGCGCGGGTTCGGCCAGCGCACAGCTAGCTGCCAGTGGTTCAGCTGCGAGCGCATTGCAATGGGGTGCTGCAACACCAGCCGCAATATTGCTTGCCTCGACGCCGAACTTCTCCAGCTTGGCGCGAGACTCGGCAGGGAAGGACTCGCCCGACAGGTAGGACCAGGACGCCTGCGCACCGCCAGCGGCAAGAAGTGCCGTGGGATGGGTCAGAAGCTAGCGAGTCGGCACACCCCTGTCGATTGCAATGGACAGATGAGCACGGCGACTAGCCAGCTGAAAACCACGTGGCAGCGCAGGAAGCTGGCCCAGACCTATCCAATCCATGTCTGCTATCAAAATGGGTCCGAACCTGAAGTGCGGCGACTTCCGCCTCGGACATGTTGACTGCCTCGTACACGCCCTGCAGGGTCTTGGCGTCCCAGTTCGCCATCATCATGCCACCGGCAGGGGCAACAGAGCTTGCGGTGACGAGGTGCGTCTCAACCAGCGGCGCGTGGGCAGCCTGCAGAAGATGGCCAGACACGGGCAGACGCAGGTCGTTTGGCTCGCTCGCACATCAGTGTGAATAATTGGCTGCGCTGAGCGCTGTATATGGGCCAGGCACAGAAAGCATCGCTGAAATGGCACGTTTGTTCGGACCGTACCTGCAGTAGCTCAACCGCCTCCGTGCGCTGCAGCGCCAGAGCCAGCGGCAGCGGCAGCAGACCGCGCCGCGTCGGGGCGTCCAGCGGCGCTCCGGCACTGATGAGCTCCTGTTGGTTGGCGGCGGCATGAGAGCATTCGGAGACCATGCCGACCTCGCCAATCCATGCGTACGGCAACCGGCAGCTGACATTGCATGAGGCTGGGAAGGAGCAAGGTGCTTGCTGCGCAGCTCACCTTGATGATGTCTGGACTGCCAAGGACGCATGCCATGTGCAGGGGCGTAAGGCCGTGGAACTCCGCAGTCGCCAGATCGGCTCCGGACATGATGGCCGCCCGCAGCGCCTCCATGTTGCCCTCCATCACGGCGGCGTGGATGGGGTAGAACTGGTCGATGAGGCGCGAGGTGAGGCGGGCGCCCTTGGCCTGCAGCTTGGCTGCCAGCTCCTCCTGGCCGGTCTGCGAGGAGAGGGCAGGGCAGGGCAGGCAGGGAGAGGGTGGCCGGTGAGCGAGGGGCCGGGGGCCAACGTCGGGCGCTGGAGGGTGTTGCTTTCGAGCAAAACTCGCAGGTGCAGGCTGCTCGCGGTCACTTGAGACCCGCGACGTTGGAAGGCTTGCGGCAGCGCTGCGCGCTGGCACGTTTTTCCCAGTAGCCGCTCACCATGAGCGCGACTTGCAGCGGCGTGCAGCCGTACATGTCCATCACGTTGAGCGGGCAGTCGCGCGACAGCAGGAGATACACCAGTGGCGCGTTCTTGGCGCGCACAGCCACCTGTGCGACAGGGTGGGCGCCGACCCATCAACATGGGCAGAGACGGACCGCGCACACTCACGTGGACCGGCATGACTACGCGCTGCCAGGCGCAATGCGCATGAGAGCCGACTCACGTGCAGCAGCGTCGAGCCGCTGTGGTCGACCGCGTCCAGCGGCAGGCCGCCGCCGTCGAGCAGCTTGGCCACCTGACAAGATCGCAGGGGTGGGCGCAAGTGAGCACCGTGCATGAGCTGGCCGCGACATATATGCGCCCAGCCAGGGCACGGGGGCACCACGCTGCCAAGCCACACCTCGAGCGGGCTGGCGGTGCCGAGCATCGTAATGGCACCCTTGGCGGCCGCCACCTGGACGGCCGCGCGGTAGTCGGGCACGACCATGCCGAAAACATCCTATGATGGAGCCGGGCAGACGGCCAATAAAGGTGCCGAGTGAGCGTCGGGCGCCAAGAAAATCAACACAGCGAGCTAGCGCATGAAGGGCACCAGGACTCCTAGTACTCCTAGCAGGAGGGACCCTGCCAGGACACCACACAGCGGAGCTTGCGCACACTTGTGGTGATACCCTCCGCGCGTGTTGTACACACCCACCTCGTGGTAGCGGCCCGCCTGCACCAAGGAGTTGAACTCGGCGCCGCCCAGCACCTGGCGCACAACAAAACAAATTCTTCGCCACACGGTAGCAGCTCACACTGGTGGTAGGCGTGGGGCTCACCCCATACACGCCCGCCCTCCTGAATGCAACGTAACCATTTCTATTTCTATTTCTAGCAGCTCACCCCTGCCACCTGCAGCCTGGCCGTGCTGCCTTGCTAGCCATCCACAGGGGCCGCGACAACCAAGCAACCGCCCGTGCAGCCCATCAGGTATCCCCCCGTACCTGCTTAAAGGTGACCGCCACGTCCTGTGCCATGTTGCTGCTGCCGCACACGTACACGTGGCAGGCCTTTTGGCGCAGCAGCGGCAGCAACTCATTGCTGCGCGCCACGATCACGTCCTGCGGCCGCAGCGCAACATACGGGTGAGATATCGCGGAGCTCCCAGCGAGAGTCGCAGCCATTTGGCCGGGGACGGCATTGAAACCCAGCAGCAGCAAGCGGTTGCCAAGAAGGCCCAGCTTACCTGCACGTGCTGCTTCACGCCAGTGGCCTCACGGCTGAACGCTAGCATCACGTTGCTGAGGGCCCTGCTACGGACTGCATTCTGCAGGCCGTTGGGAGGAGGATGGGTTCTCAGTTAGCAATTTGCCGTTGGGCACCCAGGTATGCAGCACACGCAAGCGGCCCCGTGGCTTGCGGCAAGGTGCACTGCACAGGGAGCGAGCCGGGACGGTGGCATCCGCCCCACCTGGATGGTGTCGCGATACAAAAAGTCCTGACTGCGGTTGCGGCAGCCAAAGACGAGGACACCGGGGCCCAGCTCCTGCTTTGCGGTCTTGGCGCACTTGCTCTTCAGCATGGCGTCCATGGCCGTGTTGCGCGCCAGCCGCTCCTCCCAGAAACCCCTGCGGTCAGGGTTACAGGTCAGGGCATAAGCAGGTGTTCGCCATGTATGGACCACGGCGGGGTGGACTGCTGTTCAGCTGAGTGGACCGAGGTCATGACCCGCACGTACGCCAGCACCACCCGCCGTAACCAGCGAATTGAAGAAGGCGCTTGCCCGCCGTATTGCGCAGTGACCAGCTGACCGTTGCCCTGCACCCGCTCACTTGAACGGCGCGATACCCGCGCCGGCGGCGACCATGATTACGGGCGCGGTGGGGTCCAGCGGCATGCGGAAGCCGGGCGTGGGCAGCACCTTGATGCTCACGCGGTCGCCCGGCTTGCGGCTGGCCAGGAAGGACGAGCAGAAGCCGGCGCGCGGCTCGCCCGAGGGCAGCTTGTATGACAGGCGCGCCACGGTGAGGTGCAGCTGGCCGGGCGTGTGGGCGGCCGACGAGGAGATTGAGTAGTGGCGAGGCTTGATAACAGGGACCAGCTGGAAGAATACCGACAGCGGCAGCCGGCCTGTCGGCCGCAAGGGGGGAGCGGGAGGGCAAGTGCCGTCAGTGTTGGCGGCCAGAGTCAAAGACGAAGGGAGCGTTAGCTAGGTGGCTGCTGCTAAGCTAAGCCTCTTCGAGAGCAAGTGGCCAGCAACCAGCCCTGTCAAGGCTCCTCACCCGCGAGCAAGGGGAACTCCTTGAAGACGTCACACCAGCGCGTCGAGGTGCTGGTCACCCAGTCCGAGTAGGCATTGTACGACGCAGCTATTTTCAGCAAGTACTCCTCCTACAGGAAGAATGTGCGAGGTAGCACAACGCTGTAAGGAAACATGTGCGGCGTCAGGGGCGCTGCGTTGCCCCTAGCTACTAGACATTGACGCGGGTCATTGGCGCTGCCCTACGCATGCACGCTCCTGTCCCATTTAAATAGTCTTGCCCAGCCCGCAGCCCCACGCACCTGCGAGGCGTACAGCGCCATGGCCCGCACGGCCTCGTACGAAGGCACATCGTACAGAGCCGTGTAGCGCGTGAGGATGGTGCGGTAGGTGTTGGGCAGCGGGAAGGGAGCGGACGACAGGCCGGTGGAGTCCGCATCTGCGCTCCGATCCGCATGTGAAGCGGCGGCCCCGATTGCGAGTGGCACCTGCCCGCTGCCAACTGCAATATTGCGCTGCAGCAAGAACATGGCGTCGAGGTGCTTGCCGGCGACACCCAGGGCGGTGGCCACCGCCTCGACGGCCTCGGGCGGGTTCTCGCCCCACACCGCCAGCTCGTCGCCGGCCAGGTAGCTCAGGCCGCCGCCGGGCAGGCCGCTCACGTCGAACACCACCTGGCAACCGAGGCGAAAGAAACAAGTAAGGGTCTCTCATCAGCAGGGAGGCATCGGGTTTGGGCCACAATGGGCTGCGCGGGAAGCAAGAGCAGCGCGCTGAGCCTTAGGCTCCGATTCCCGAGCGGTGCCTGGGTGCCTGGCTTGCTAAGCGCAGCCGGCGAAGACAGCACAGCATGGCACCAAGGTCCCGGGATGTCCATGGCCGCTTAAGCAGCCACGTGGGCGAGACCACGTGGCTCGCGCACGAACCCTGGCTTGCGGGCCTCACCTGCTTCGTGGCTGGCGCCAGGATGTCATCGGCCTTGCCCCCGGTCTGCAGCTCGTTGACCTCGACGATCACGGCGTCCTGCCGGAAGCGGTCAACCGCGGGGCGGAGATCCTCCACGCCTGCGGGATGGACGACAGACGCACCAGGCTGTTGAGGCGAGGACCGCCAATGCATCAGATGCGGCGATAGGATGCGCTAGCGGGCAAGGTTGCACCCACCGCTCAGGTCGACCAGCTTGAATTGCTTGATGAAGGG